>PVJC01016267.1:0-33861 GCA_004026665.1 Murina feae | reverse complement strand
ATTAAATAGACATACTGTTGGTAGGATTACAAATTAGAATAACTTCACTGTAAGCAATTTGATGTTATATATAAAAACTTTTGTATAAAAAATTAATATCTATTCATAAAAAATCCAGTAAAGTATTAATTATGATGAAAAATAAGAAAAATGTAAACAAATAGATAATATTTTCAGTTATTAATTAAACTAGGGGCCCAGTGCACAAAAATTTGCGCACTCGGGGGATCCCTCAGCCCGGCCTGTGCCCTCTCACAGCCTGGGACCCCTCTGGGGATGTCCACCTGCTGGCGTGCCTGACCAGGCTGGGTGAGGGGCTGATGGCTGTGTGCAGACTGGCCAACCCCCCCAGTAACATCCCTCACCCCATTGGGTTGTGGCCAGCGTGGGTGATGGGCTGAGGGGTGCTTTCAGGCTGCCCACAGCTCCCATTGACCCAATGTCCCAGCAAGGCTGGCTGGACACAGGTTTCTGGGGTTTGTTTATCTTCTATAATTGATGCTGTTCCTTTAAGCTGAGGTAGGCTGAGGTAACAAAACCTCCTCTGCTTCACGGCGCTTCTACATTGTTACTCTTAGTAAGTCAGGCCAAGCCTGCTGTTTCCTTCAGCTCCCGAGGATTCTATGATTGATACATTATTGCAAACATGTTTCGGAGCCTGCCCGCCAAGGGCTGCAAACAGTTTTGGTTTCGTTCCTGCTGCAGTAGAAGCTGCCGTTTAATCAGGTCCGTGAGTGTCGGCCTCCATGTTGGCTGGGTTAATTTGCATACAGTCACTCTGATTGGCTGGTGGGCGTGGCTTACCCCCCTCCCGGAGAAACGGTTAATTTTAATATTATGCTTTTATTAGTTAAGATGCTTTGAGGTATATTTAATGACATGAGAAAATATTCATAATATAATTTCAAGTGAAAGTCAAATAAATACACATGGTTTACACAGTAAAATTAAGATGGTAACTTCCACCTTTTTTAAAATCTAAAAATAATACATGACAGTGAGAAATATATATCAAAAATGGTTACAAATACAGACTCCAAGTAGTGTTTTCTACCATTTTAGTGAGCATGGTTTACAAAAAAAAAAATTTAATTCTAATATTTTTACCCTAGATAGCATTCATATTCCATTTAAGTGAACTATGATATCAAGTTTCCTTTTCAGAACTAAGAATAAAACGCATACACAATTAGCTAAAAAAAAGCATTTACTGGAGAATTTTCTAATGTAAAGCAAAGAAACAATATAAGAAAATTAGAGCACTTTATGCTTACAGCTTAAGTGAGCAAAATGACACCAAAATTTACCTAGAACTAGCCTTGAATTCATAAAGGGGAAAAAGGAAAGGTGGAAGAGCAAAAAGAGGTGGGCGGAAGGAGACACCAGGCCCCAGTCAAGGAAACCGTCTTAAATGCTTCTCTGCATGGCGGCAGAAATTTGCTTTTAACATAAAGCGAAAAGGAGTCTTGTTTTATCGTTCTTCTATAAGCACCCCCAAACACATCTCTGCTTTTCTTTTGCATAGATATTGTACAGATTATAAACGTGATTTTTTAAGATAATCTTAACATCTCAAACAAATTTTAATACAGAGGGAACAGTCACATGACAGAAACAAAAGACTCAAAAGGGAAACTGCCAGACTTTCAGAGAAAAAAGCTATTAATTTCTAACATAGTAATAATATTTGAAACAGATGTCTATCTACTCTCCAATCCAAACTAGATCATGGTTTACACAGTTTAATAAAACTTTAATTAAGGTTCTGCAATAGTGTAAACTGATCATGTCATGCAACTAAACACTTGCTTAATATTAACATCTCTTTCAAGCTCCACTAATGTTAAACTTAACCAGACTTTTCATAATTCATCCAAGGGGAAAATGTCATTCAAATTAATAAGAACATAACTTATCTTCTTATTTCGTTATATAAACATTTCTTTTTAGAAGCAAGCATTTGAAAAATAGGATACCAAATTGAATAAAAAGGGAAGGAAATAACTTTGTCTCAAGGACTTTCTTATTTCTAACTAGACAGTTAACATTTTAATATTTTTGTGCCCTAAAAATTTTGCCTTTGGAAACATATTATAAGAAAATTGTTTCTCATTAAAATTGGTTAACTGTAAAATTTCTTCATTCTGTTTCAGTAGAACAATCTCCTACAGATAGATACCTGGTAAAGTAGGCCAAGTTCCAGTGCGACTTAGAGACATCTATATCTATGTATATAAAAGACTAAGCAACCGACCGTATGTCTATGTGACCCAACTGACCGGCCAGCTGGTACATGTGACGCACACTGGCAATCTATATATATATACATATACATATACATATATATATATATATACACACACACACATTTATATATATATATATATATATATATATATATATATATATATATATATATATATATATATATATATATATATATATATATATATATATATGGCTAATATGCTAAGTGTCTGACTGTCCAGGTAATGATGTCATGTAGCAACGCCCAGCTTCCTCTCCCTAGCGACTAGCCTCCTTGAAGTTTCTTCATCCCAGGTATACAGCTTGCTTTATAGCCAGGTGGAAACACTTTACACTATAACCAAATGTCTTTGAAACGTTTTCCCATGCCTCATCTCATTTGATCCTCACAGAAGTCCTGGACTAGGTAGATAGGAGACTCAATGGAATATTATTTTCTTTTCACCAACCAGAAAACGGAGATTTAGGAAGCTTATAAATTTGACCCAAAAGAAAAGAAGTAAGAAATGGTGGACCTTGAAAATGACTTCAGGTTTTCTCACTGCACAGAATATAGTCAAACACTGCTGCAGTTAAATATTTTACCCTTTGTTCTCCCTGCATGATCTACAATAATAATCTGCTTTGTGTTGATATTTACTGCTGTGTTGCTGACAATTACCTGAAAGAGAAGTTGGGGAGCTTCACTGGGCTGGAAAAAGTTTAGCTAAATCAGAAAGCAGGTCTAATTAAGCAAGTTTATTCTATATCTATAAAAGGCTAAGTTGACTCACACACACACAATACATATAAAGCTCTCACTGGCACCAATCATACGTGTGTGTTTCCATCTGTCATTGTTGATCGTAAATTTGGTTGACACTTCTATTATAGAGAAAGGGCAAATAACGATATTAAAATATTTCTTCTAATTAATTTCCTTTCAATATGCACAAATTTGTGCACCAGGCCACTAGTCTAAAATAAAGGATAAGAGTGAAGATTTACTGAACAATTACTGTAGGAGTTCTAGGTGTTTCATATAATTCCCACACATGCTTACTAAGGAGGTACTTTCTTATCCCCATTTTACAGATCAGGATACTGAGTGAGAGAGCCAGAATACACACCCAGGCAGGCATCTGCCTCCAAATTCCAGTGTACAACTTGTACACTGGCTTTAGTCAAAATACAAAAGAGAATATTTTTTCTGTGTCTGCCCCAGGATGTATTTTTAAAACAAACACAACAAATGATAGATTTTTAAGTTTTAAGGCTCCTTATATCTTTTCAAAGAGAACAATTTCACAATGACAAGGAAATAAAGGTTAGAACCGTACCAAAGAGGGACGCCAATCAACACTGACCAAGAATCTTTGAGTGTTATACCCATATTGTGAAACATGTGGAAAATCAGAGACTCAAAAGACAGTTTTTAGCATTCAATACAGTTAAAATGGTGAGGATGCTAATTACACTGATTCAGGAAACGAGTAATCACATATCAATACAGTGCAGAAAAGAACATAAGAATGGAGACAAGGTGCGGACAGAGAAAAGAAAGCCGTGAGTCCAGTGGAATGGGATTCATAGAATATTTTCTAAAAGTGAACTGTAAATCAGATTTCAAAAGAGGAGGAAATCACAAGCAAAAAGAATAGTATCAAGATGAGAAATTCATAAGTAAAGTGATATATGTGTTGGGCATAAAGGTAATTAGATTATTTTTTCCATTTTTCAATCCAACTTCCAAAGTTCCATAGGAAGGGGCAACTTGCCTTACTCTGTTTCACCTTCTTTCTCACTTGCTGATTCAAAAGTTTTAGGTCAAGAACGTTTTTAGCATTTCTTAAGAACTTCCATTTTTTTCCTTTATCTTGTTTCCGTTATCACCTAAGAGCAAATAAGTCCTGTAAAACAAGCAACTCAATCGTTTTCAGTAGAGGCTTCCCGATTCACATTAAACGCAAGTGCTCCAGGAAGGATTTTGAGGGACACAGATAATTTGTTTACTCAATTCTATTTTACTCAGCTCGGTAAGTACAATTGTACTGTTAGCCTAGATTCCTTCAAGAACAGACTGATATACTCTAGGGAAAGGTTGCCCAGAAACATGCTCGCATTAAAAGTTTGCTATGGATAACCTAGAAAATACCACTGAAATCTTCACACATACAAAAGTAAGAGTTGAGTGCTGTTTGAAAATATGGTCCTTAAAAAAAAATTACTATTCAACTTGAAAATAATAGCATCTCGAGTGTCCTAGATATTCTAAAGGAATGTGACCATTAATCTAATTCTAGAACAATAAGAAAAAAAGAATATTTTAGGAAAAGATACACTGGGCATTAATTTCTCATAGAACCAGCATAAATGAACATTTCAACCCAGTTCAGTCTTTGCTTCTATATTAAAAAGGGTTTTTAAAAAAGAATACTTAGGCCCTGACTGGTTTGGCTCAGTGGATAGAGCATCAGTGTGCGGACTGAAGGGTCCCAGGTTCGATTCTGGTCAAGGGCATGTGCCTTGGTTGCAGGCACATCCCCAGTAGGGGGTGTGCAGGAGGCAGCTGATCGATGTTTCTTTCTCATCGATGTTTCTGAATCTCTATCCCTCTCCCTCTCTGTAAAAAAATCAATAAAATATATTTTTAAAAAAAGAATACTTAGAATGGGTACCAATAAGTCACACAAAAAAACTCACTCTTACTGATTAGTGAAAAATTACTATTACAATAAACTAACTTATATTGCTGGCATGCTCTGCACATTTTTATAGTAAAATTAACCATTATAAGCTAATACAATCAAACACCAAACTGAATCTGATTTCTGAACCCTTTTCAACAACTGCCTTAAAATTCTTAGAAAATAATTCCCAAAAAGTACAGTACTGACTAAGGCAGAATTACTTCCTACTAACCAAAATTATTTGCTACCCCCAAATAAAAGATTTATTTAAACAACATGTAAAATGGCACACAGTATAATTGCATAATTTGTAAGTATCAGTCTCCTTGTAAATCATTATAAAATCTCAGAGGTGTTAAGGTTTGGAAGGGACTTGACTCATGAATATTCTCTTTTGTCTCTGAACTTGCAAAACCATCTGGAGAGGAAAAACACAAACATGAAAGAGTTTTGGTGCCCTGCTCTTCAGAAACTAGTGCCATACTACAATTCTTAACTACGGTAAGATTCGCCAGTTTGGGTTACAGAGTCATAGCATTTCAGAGCCAGAAAGACCTTAGAGAGGTTGGCCAATCTTTTATTTCCGTGATCAGTGTGAGGTTCCAAAACTAATTATGGCCTTTCCTGCCTCCCAATTGTGTTCTTTTCTACTACTACTACTTGCCCCCCTTCCCTGCAAGAGAGAACAGCTGTAAAATGCTAAAATAAGTACAATAAATATATTGAAACATATTACTCCATCCCGTTCATTACTGTGATGAGAAATTGCAAAACAAGAATTACTTGACCTGAGAAATGAAAACACAAAGAAGATCTGAATTATATAAGATTACGAAAGTTAAAGTAAAAAATAATCAACTAGTCCTTCCTTATTATATGGTTTCGTAATAGAATTATGAAGGGTCATTCAATGATTTAAATGGCAGGTAAAATGAAAACAAATAAAAGGAAATACCCTTTGCATGCATAACAACCTCCCAGTATACACAAGGTTGCAGAACTGAGGTCCTGTTGTTAAATCCAGTAACATGATTTTAAAATAATCTGGATCATTAGTGAAGCAAATATCTGATTATTTATGTTCAACATAAATACAATTCTCCATAATGGGAAAATTGTATTTTGGAGTATAAAAAGTCACTCCAAGGAAGCTTTCTATCGTTACAAATTATACTATAGCTTAGAGTGTTTTTGTGATATTTATATTCCTTTGGAAAATCAAATGGTGATTACTGGGCTTCCAAAAAAATGTGTTGATTTAACATCATATAGTATTTTAATGTTAAATTTTTTAAATTTACCATTTTACTTTTAATGCCGAAATCTATTTTAAACTTCACTTTCCCCATAGCCTTTGGATCCACATAAAATACACATTTAATCTGGTTATGTGGAAAACTAAAGATTTCTTTTTTAATTTAATAATTCTGCCTTAGCTAAACTCCATGGCCACAGCCAAAAGACCTCATTGCATTTTGCCCTGTAAACACAATGGTATTATGCTTAAAGCAAAAGAGGTCTTGTGACTGTTTATAGACAGGACACATGAAGAGATACGAAGTAAACTATCTGACTGGCAGACAACGTTAGTTTGAGCAGGTTGCAAACTAGCCTGGAAAACTACTGAAGTAATTTCATTTCACTGTAGCACATTCTGACAAATCAAAATAGGAGATTAAAATACAGGTAGTATATCTATTACACATGGTGATCTAGAGTCCATTTAAATATTAGGGGAAAAAAACAATTTATAAGCATTTCAAGATCAAATTCTCCTTGGAGATTTTTATTATGTTTTTAGTGCATATCTTTTGGTTCCTGCCAACAACTGCACGTTTGCCAAGCCTCACAATCCAACATTTACTATTAAGTATATGTTATGGCTTCCTTCAAACTAATTGTTTAAATTTTTAAATGTCATTTCAGATAAATTTATCCATTTTAAATTATCTTCTTTCATCACTTGCATGTCTATACTCTTAGCAAATTACCAGAGTTATTAGATTTTCCAAATTCACCAAAAAATGTCACTACATTTAATCCACGTTAAATGTACCTTACCCTCCTCTCTCTCTCTCTCTCTCTCTCACACACACACACACACACACACACACATACATACATACACACATACACTCCATGTGGATCAAATGGAAGTCAACTTTAGTAAAGATGTGATACATTTGCTCTAAAAAACAAAGAAACAACAACAACAACAACAAAAACAGTGCCAGTACTCTGTATAGAAATGATACATAACTGAAAGGGAGGGAGAAGAGAAGGGAAATTACAACATTTAAGGTTCAAAATAAATTTTTCCAAAGTTTTTGAATATTTCCTTTATTTATCCATCCCTCTTCTCAAAATAGGACCAATAACCCAAGCCTCTATCTTGAACACTCTTCAATGATCAACCTTTCTCTACGCTCTGACATACAATTACCATCTCATACAGTTGTTATGCACAATTCTCTTCCTTCCCTCTGGGATCTTTCCAAGCTCTCAAACCATCAGGGTGCCGGCCATCTTTGTATCATCAATAACTAACACAATGTCTGGTTCTAACAGTACTACAACATTTAAGTAGAGAATTAGAATCAGATGGTTCTATATGAGAATCCTGGACTAACCCTTGGGAACCTCACTGTGCCTTAAATTCTTTTATCTATATGTAAAATGGGGTAGCAATCACTACTCTGTTTAAAGAATATATTTAGCACATTGCCTATAACATAAGAAAGACTCTAACAAGGTAACCTCTTTATTTTTTGCTTGCTTATATAGTCCAACCATCTACATTGATGCTAAATTTCATCTCTTTTATCCATAGCCTTTCACATTTCCTCAACTTAGTGTTATAATTATTTCTTGGCAATTTGACAGATTTGTGAGGTCCATGTATGCAAAAGCATAAGGTCACTGAAAAATGTAGCAAACAATGGGGCGGGACTAGCTTTGATTTTTTTCAAGGGTGATCATGTGTTGGCAAATTAAAAGCTGAGTGGAGCCTCAAGGGAGAAATCAGTAGATATAATCTACTCCATTTTTTTAAAGCCCTTGACAAGGTACTACCACAAAAGTTATTAAAAAGAACTGAATCACCATAGGACCCAGTGAACTTTTTACTGGAGAAACAAAGAAGACAGTGAAAAAAAAGGCATTTTTCTGGCAGAAAACTATAAATAGGGAAGGTGCTGGAAATGGTCTTATTTAACATTTTTATAAATGATGTAGAAGAGGAAATGTAGATTAAATTTTCCAGGTCTGCAAAAGATACTAAGTTTTTCCAGTATGTGAAACGCCAAGTCAGTGGGATAACCTACAAGATTTCCAAAATTTTATGAGTTACTAGGGGGAAACATCAAATATGATTCAAAGCAGAGTACTAGAGGGTTATGCACGTAGGAGAGGAAATACACAGACTGTACTTCTCACAATAATGAGCCTCAGTGATAACAGAAAAGAGCTTAAAAGTCATGGAATTAATGCATTCCCATAGCCAAGAAAGCCAACTCGGCACCAACATCAACCAAGAACAAAACACATGATTTCCGTCCTGTTTAAAACCATGGGGCATCTCTACTTGAAATACTACATGCAGTTCTAGTCTAACACAGCCTGGCACTCTAAAAATATCTGCTGCCGAATAAAAAAAGTATAACTCTATTCCAAAAAAGGGGGGAGGGGAGGGAGTATTTGGAAACTGAGGAAAATCCAACTAAACAAAAACAAAATGACCAAGTAGACCACAGAACAGGCCTATGAAGTAAAGTAAGAAAAACCAGCATTCTTTGAATCTAGAAAGGTGAAGGACACAAGGAAATATTATAGATGTCAGTACTTATGGACTCTCTGCAATGATGGAAAGTATGGACAAGACAAATATTAAGCTATGGCTCCTATATTTCAACTATAATACTCAACTTGGTTAAGGAATGAAACATAAAGCCAAGAAGTTAAACAAACTAAGAAATTCTCATCACTTCCAAAAGAGAGCAGTGGCTTATACTGAGGAAAACTAAGATATTTGGAGGACATACTATTAAATTTTGAAAGTGAAATCATGAAACACCAGACCTACACTTCCCTAATATAACTCCTGATGGCATCGCCTAAAGACAGACGAATAGACGGAATCAATTTGGCACTTCACCAGTGTTCTCAACTTATTTTATTTTTCTCAGATTCGGTCTATTGGTGCTCTGCATTTACTTTTTCATAGTGTATTTTCTGTGATTTTTAAACATCTTTCGCCTTAGAGCAAGACATGACTACCTCTTTGACATATATGGCAGCAAGTTCTTTCATACTGCATAAATATTTAATAATCCCACTTGTAAGAAAGACATTATTCACAAACTAAAGATGTAAAATATTATTGTTAAACTGCATTATACCTTCCAGGTTTAGGAGAGATGAGCCAAAAATGGAACTTACAGTCTCATGGTTAGTCAGGCTGCATGTAACTTATAAGAAAAAGTGTTCAAGATTGCCCAAGAGTTTTAAAACCACAATTATAAATACATGGAATTTCAAATAAAATAGGAGCCAGAGAGTACTTGGTGAAAACCCTATATAATAAAATTTTAGATTTTTGTAGTTCAGATTATATAAAGGAATGAAAATTATCTAGACTCAAGTAATAGCTATATTTTATATAACACATATATGCACCATTTTAGTTTAGTTTTGTTTTTTCGAACCTGTTTAAATGTTTAAAACATGGACATTTTGCCCACCAGTGTGGTTCAGTGGTTGAGTGTCAACCTATGAACCAGGAGGTCATGGTTCAATTCCCAGTTAGGGGTCAGGGCACATGCTCCGATTGTGGATTGAGTCCCCAGTGGGGGGCATGCAGGAGGCAGACGGTCAATGATTCTCTCTCATCAATGATGTTTCTAACTCTCCTTTTCTCTTCCTCTCTGAAATCAATAAAAATACTTTTAAATGGACATTTCATAAAAATATTTTAAGTGAAATTATGTAATTAAGTGATTCATAACAAAATATAAATGCACCTTACTGTTATCTGTCTATAGTATTATTAAAGTATTTTAAGATCATGTTTACAGAATACCAATCGTCATTATGCTAACTTAGTCATCCCAGGATGGTAAGCTAGTAAGGACTATGGAAAGATCTGGAGGCTCCGGATCATAAAACCAGTATGTGTTTAACCACCCTCTGGTTCAGAAAAAGTAGAGGAAATAGGGTTTGCAAATCAAGTGCAAAAGTGAGAGAAAAAAAGAAGGAAGAAGAAAAGAGGAAGGAAGTAAAAGAGAATTCAATGAACACTCAGGGCTGAGGAGAAAAACAGCACAGTTCTAACGTTCAGATTGTGGCAGGTACAGCAAAGGTTCGTGTGTTTTTTAAAGCTATATATGTTTTAAAGTTCTTTAAGCTGCTAAATACGAAGTAGTTAAGAAAGAAAGGCATTACGTTATAGTCCAAGCCTATAAAATATATTTTCATGCTGTTGATCACAAAGGATAAATGTTACAGCTAAAAAAAAACTAGAAAATTGAGTTTTTAGTAAGCAATTTTCCA
Organism: Murina feae; assembly: GCA_004026665.1. NCBI lineage: Eukaryota > Metazoa > Chordata > Mammalia > Chiroptera > Vespertilionidae > Murina > Murina feae. Next base: position 23,377 of record PVJC01016267.1, on the reverse strand, counting down.
TTGCTTCATGACTTTGTAAATCACAGATCACAGGGCAAGAGAGAATGCAAAAAATGTAGTGCACAAAATCTTTGATGTGCCTGAGATACAGATTGCTCCCAGGCAATAGATTTAAAAGAAGTTTTAGATTATCTGCTTTTTTTTTTTTACAATCAGCAGCACCTGCTGTGATTGGTAAAGGTATTAAAACTTAAATTCTACAAAACATTTTTTGGAAGAAGTTACAGGTGACTTTTAGCTCAGCCTTAATATATTCTACAGAATGATAAAATAGATAACTTTCAGTTATAGAATTAAGAATTCCTTACCATCTAAACATAAGGAGGAAGCATACATTATCCATAAACATGCATAATTACGGGGTAGGAAATGCCTAATTTGCCTACAAAAATTGCAAAGTTTTGATGACTAAAGCAAGGAGTGAATCAGGCCCATTGAGAATTACTAAGAAAAACATAATCAAACATAAATGCCACAGAATACAAAGATCATTTTCCAAATTGATTCCAGAAACAGCTCCTAGGTAAATTTCCATGAAAGCTAATTTAATTCAATTAAACAACATAGCATGGCTTTTCTCTTCAGAAAGACGTTAAATATTTTAATTTGCTAACTGATGTAAAAGATAAGTGTTTTAAAGAGTGATTAATTTAATCTCCAGTGAGCTGAAGATTCAACATTGTTGAAGGATTTATGAATGAAAAAGGACTTACTGTGCTGATATATTTTAATCATTATGGCATCCATCTATGTACTTCATGAAGCACACGGAGTAAAACTGAAAACAATTAGTATCTTTAAAGTTCTTAGTTATGTACTGCCATATAAATATATTATTTCCTATTCGAAATTATAGGACAAGATAAAATAGAGACAATGTTTGTCCTCCATGTTGGTATATTATCAGAACCCTACCTCCAACATGCAATGGAGGGAACATATTTGTGATTTAAAATGTCAATAGTTGTTATATTTATTTTGGGTTTCCCTGGATAACTTTTCCTAGTTAATCTCAACATTATATAAGTTCACTTACAGTCACTCAGGGTGAGTAAGTAACGCCTCCAAACCAGCCTGGTCATGGATTCAGATGCGTCCATCTGGCTGCTGGCTAGCACACTGGAATGACTCATAAAAATGAAGCAACCTGAGGTCACCTACTCCAGGTCTTTTAAACTAAATTGCCAACTGCTTACCAGGTGGTTCCAATTTCCGAGAATACTTAAAATAAGAGGGAAACTCATGCTAGATGCACCATTTTATTTTCATATTGTCTCTGGCCGCAGAATTTGGTACGTAAGGAAGGAAGCTCTTTTGAAATGTAGATTACCAATCATCTGAAAGCCAGAAATCACATCTCGGATGGAGAACATTATATAAATAAAGTCAAAGCAGGACAAAAGGCAGGGTACAAAACCGTATTATATTATGCTCCCAATTTTGTAAAGGAAAAAAAGGACCCAAGCTGTTAATAATAGTGGCTATCTTTGTGTGGTAGAGTGAGTGACTTTTATTTTATTTGCTACAGTTCCCTATAATTCCCAAGTTCACATCAATGAATATGGACATTATTATTAGAAGAACTAATAATAAGCAGCTTTTTAGAAAACATTATACCCTGTAAACCTGGGGCTCCTCGATCCCCAGGGGATGCTCATATCTATACTGGCAAGAAAGCCTTTCTCTGGGCAACGAAGAAAAACATTCATTTTACCTCTAAAAAGAAAAGGAGAAGGAAAAAACAGTAAGACCTGGGTTCCTACTCCATGATAGGCGTGCTGGATAGAGTAACAAGTGCTGGCAAAAGAATGATGAAATGTTTAGCCGATTATTTGGGTGTTCTAAGGAACATTATTAGCCCAGTAACATATGCAGAGAAAATGACCTGTTCCAAGGTCAAATACGCCTCTTCAGGACCGCCACAGGGCACATCAGCATAATAAAGGCTCAGAGAAGGCTTGCAGTTTTAAAATATCAGCAATTCCCAGGTTTCTTTTAGCATGTATTTACTTATCAAACGTTTCCATGGTGTTTACATGTGCCTAGCATAGCACTCAGTACTTGACAAACATTTGCCAGTCTAATCCTCATACAAACCTATAAAGTAATCACTATTATTGTCATCCCTGTTTTACAAATGATGAAGTTGAGACAGAAAGTTCAGCAACTCGGCCAAGGCTACACAAGTAACAAGTGATAAAGCCAAAATGCAAAGACAGGCCAACTCCAGTCCCCACAATTACCCAGTAGGCTATGCTGCCACCCATAGGATCCTTCTTGTGCTGGCTACACACCTCACATTCCACAAAATCACTGTTCCATGGCACACACCACGAGAGCAAATGCAGTCAAGTCAAACATAATGTGATATGCAAATTGCTCATCTGAATTAATCAAATAGCGCCTACTACTTCAAACTCTAGTTTCCCATTTAATATCTAATGAGACAGAAAGAACTAGCAATGGTATTAGACCTAAAAAAAACCCTACAACATGACTAACAAGAGAAGTTGGTGACATTGTTATCCCTCTCTGTTATTTAATTTTATCAGACATTATAAACCAAAGGAATTATGATAAAATAAAACTTGTATGACTTAGGCCATTTCTATACTAATTCCAAATGTCTCGTAATTTCTAAAGCTTATTTAATGGTGGGATTACTAGTCATGTTCATTTTCTTCTTCATGCTTATGTAACTTTTAAGAAATTCTAATATCCCAGACAGAGTAGTTCAGTTGAGTGTCATCCTCGTGTGCACCGAAAGGTTGAAGGTTCAATTCCTGATAAGAACACGAACCTAAGTTCAGGCATGTAGAGAAGGCAACCTATGGATGTTCCTCTCCCACATAGATGTTTCTCTCTCTCTCCCTCTCTTCCTCTCTCTCTCCCCATCCTTCCTCTCTCTAAGCTTATCCTCATATGAGGATTATCCTATGTAATAAAAAGGTAATAGGCAAATTGACCCTTACAGCAGAATGACTGGGAATGACTGGTCACTATGACACACATTGATCACTAGGGGGCAGATACTCAATGCAGGAGCTACCCCCTGGTGGTCAGTGCGCTCCCACAGGAGGAACTCTATTCAGCCTCAAGCCAGGCTGATGGCTGCCAGCAGCACTAAAGATGTCCGACTGCAGCCTAGGCCTGCTCCCTGCTGGCAAGTGGACATCCTCCTAGGGCTCCCAGGCTGCCAAACGGATGTCTGACTGCCAGGTTAAACCTGATCCCCTGGGGAGCAGACCTAAGCCAGCAGGTGGACATCCCCTGAGGGGTCCCAGACTGAGAGAGGGCACAGGCTGGGCTGAGGGATCCCCCCCCCCCCGGAGTGCACAAATTTTTGTGCACCAGGCCTCTAGAGTGTGTGTGTGTATGTGTGTGTTAAAATATATGCATATATTAAAATATTAACTTTAAGTACTGGGTTAAGGCAACTTATTTTCTGTATGTTTACCTGCAATTTCTTACTCTCCTCTCAAGAAGATTTATTGTTTGTGTTACTTGGAAAAGCCTGCATAACAGATGCAGGTCAGCAAAAGCGCCTCAGAAAAGTCCTGGCCTTCCAGTTGCTTATGATCTCAAGCAAATGCTAGCCCTCTCTGCTCCTCTCGATCACAGCCTCATCACAAACTGGATTTGTAAATATTGTTTATTTTTATTTCCTATCTCCTCCCTAATCCTCATCCTAATTAAGGGCAAACATCTGCCTTTTTGTATCCAGGGCACCTTGCACAGCGCCTGCCCTAAAAAGTGACTCCATAAATATGGCACTGCAGTAGCGAATGAATAAAAGAGTGAGTGAGACAAACAAACTACGTGTGTGGAAGGTATACCGGCTATCAAGTAAGAAGGTTAGAGCAATAAACTGGTCAACAGAACAGTATTTCTATAATAACGGCCTAGGTTTTCCATGCTGCTACACCGATAGAATCATATAATTTGGACTGGAAAGCAGATGCCGGACAGCGGTAAGGAGGTCAACTGCTCTTACCAATCAATCCACAAGGATTCTAAAAAAGAGGAGGCTTTCAAAAGCTGAGTCAGCAGAAAATGGGCACTTAATTCTTACAACTTCTGATAAGTAGAAGGGGATTTATTTACAAACAATTTAGTAAGTGTAGGCAAGAATGTGAAAGAACCTAAATGGTAGTAGAGTAAATCAGGATAGTAAAAGCAGAGGAGCAATTCAAGAGATTACTGGAATCTGGAAGGACACAATACAGAGAAGACTCCTTTAAGAGAGCACTGGACACAGGCAGCCAGCATTGATCTGCAGGGAAGGAGCTAAGAGAAAAATATACCGCCTCTCCACTCCAATCTCCTGCTGGGGTTCCCCAATGCCTTAAGCCATCGGGAAATCAAAGCTGTTCTCCCAGGTAGCAAAAAACATAGGGTAGAATAAAATGCATACTTCATAACATGGGCCTACCTATCTCACTGACCTCATTCCTACCATTTCCCCGAATTGCCTGAGGATCTGGAGAGGCCAAAAGAAAGTATGTGACATAGAGGCCAATGTAATAATGTGTGAGGTTTTGGCAAACTGAGTTACACAGTAAGAAAAGACACTCAGATATAGAAGGAACTCTTGACTAACTGAAAGGGTGCTAAAGAAACAGTGAAAGTTAATAGCTAGATACATAAAAATGTGTCCACGTTGTATGCAACCCCATTTGAGTAGAGTGCTACATTCTGTAATAGGAGAAATAAGATGATATTTCCCCACTATGTGTACTATTACAGCTAAACGGTTATTGGACAACAGCAGAAGAAGTAGCTTGTTCCAGAAAAAGAACAGATTAGATAATTTAGTACCTTTTATAGACAGTTGTAAAGTGTATTAGTTAGATAACACTCACTGATTTCTATCAAGAGATTAATTTAGACGAAGGCACCGTCATTACAGACTTTCTTGGAATTGTTTCAGATTCATAAATCAACAAATTAACTAGTGACAGATGTGTCTGTACTTGTTTAAGTTTATATCTATCTAACTGCTATAAAAATGACTAAAATGTTTATCTCTAGACAGCCAGGCAAGAGATGTTATAGAAATTATTGGATTGTATCTTTTTTCCTTTAGCCACTAAATAAACACAACTTTCAGAAAACTTATCTCTAAACTTGCTATTTAATATCTCTAAAACTTGCTATTTCTTCTAAAGTTGGAGGCCCACGAAGCCATATACTTGTTGATAAATAGGCAAAACAAAGTTAGCTGAATCAGAACTGGCCGGTGTGGCTCAGCTGGTTGGGTGTTATCGCATGCACCAAAAGGTTGAAATTCCAATTCCCGGGAAGGGGGCACATGCCCAGGTGTAGGCCCAATTCCTGGTAGGGGGTGTGCAGGAGACAGCGATCAATGTTTCATTCTCAAACTGATGCTTCTCTCTCTCTCTCTCTCTCTCTCTCTCCCTTCCTTTCTCTCTAAAAATCAATAAAAAATCTGTTAAAAGAATATGGGTCTCCAACAGACTCCATCCAACAACCTTCCATAAATATTTACTGAATGCCTACTGTATACTAGTTCATTGCAAAGAGTTTGGTATACAATGAAGAGTGAGTTCCAGATCTAACAAAGCAGACTTTACAGTGAAATTTTTCAAGAAACATGCGAAGTTTTCAAGGCTGAGGGCTAGAGAAAAATGACACTGGAACCTGATTAGAGAATTCTGATTTGCTTCCTTCCTTTGTAACCAGAACATAAACTTTATGTGACATCTGGGAACTGTGAGGTGCTGAGGTCTGCATTTAAAAGTAAAAGCAACTGTTGAACCAGTGGGTTGCAGTAATGTAGAACAAGTGAAAAAAAAGGAGAGAGAGAGAGAGAGGGTGGGAGGCAGGGAGGGAGGGAGGGAGGGATAGAGAGAGAGAAGGAAAGAAAGAAAGAAGAAAGAAAGAGAGAGAGAGAGAGAGAGAGAGAGAGAGAGAGAGAAAGAAAGAAAGAAAGAAAGAAAGAAAGAAAGAAAGAAAGAAAGAAAGAAAGAAAGAAAGAAAGAAAGAAAGAAAGAAAGAAAGAGGGAAGAAGGGGGGGGCGGGGAGCCTGATTCAATTCAATGACTCATTCTGTGATAAGAACAATGTCGGATCAATCTCCCTCGGTTCCACCAGTGGCCAAACCACCAAAAGCTCAGCTAAAGATTTCTCATAGCCTCCCACGTCATCCTCAGACATTCTTGCTCACACTACAGACAGACACACTAAGTCAGATTTGTTCACTTCTCTGTTTAAAATACTCCAGGGATTCAATAAAACGTACTTTGAATAAAATGCACACTTCACAGCATGAGCCTGGCTATCTCCCTGACTTCATTCCTACCATTTCCCCTAACTGCCTGAGTCCAGTGCGCACCCAGCATCTTTAGAGACAGCCTTAGTGTTGCCTCTGCCAGGAAGTCCTCCAGATCTTCACTGGGCTGGCTCGTTCTTATTGCTCAGAACATCCTTAGAGAAGCCTTCCTTGACCACCCTGTACAAAGCAGCCCCCATCCCTTGCTGTCATATCACCCTATCTTGTTTTCCTAATGACAATTTCACTACTGGAAATGATCTTTCTAGTGTGTTTGTTTATAGTTCATTGTGTTTCACTCTCTGACATGCAAGTTCAATGACAGCAAGGACCTTGGGTCTCATATGGCTGCGTGTCCTCAGAGCATATAATAAAGTGCCAGGCAAATATAGGCACTCAAACATCTAAGTAAAAACGAAGGTAATTAAGATAATTGGCATATAAGTGGAGGCTCTAAAAATCATGAAAAGAGATTGTTGTCTGATGTAAATTATGTATTATCTACCCTTTTTTATCTTAACACCATACATGAGTTTAAAAAATATTCAGAAATATCATAAAATGTCCCTCTTGTCCACCCCTAAATCTTCATTTATTTCTCTGCCCAGATACCTAAAAAGTTATTGTTTTCCTCAATTTTAATCTTTAATTTCCTGTGAATGACTGTTGAATCTATATTTCTAGCCAGACCCATGTGCGTCCCTCCCTCACCCTCCCTTCCCTCACCTCTCACCCGCCCCCCATTCTGGCCACTGCATCAAATCTGCCACATAGAAACCTAAAATGAATACCTCTCATGCAAACTCAGTTTCTCCTTCTATCCTTAAGACCTTTATCACCCATCCTCCAGATGCCCTGCTTTAAAAGCTGGAAATTATCTTGATTATGAAATTCAAGTACTGGAAGGCAGATTGGAAAACATCAAGTGAAGTGGTCTTCAAGACGTTTTTAAACTGTGTTAGCCTTTTTTCAAACAAAAGCTCACAAGGAAGTCTGATATGTAAAACAGATGAACTTGCAGTTGTTCCGGGAGTTAAACTGGTGGTCTCTGAAGAATAACTTCAAAAAGAACCCCTAATCTGGTCCAAACTTCCTTTTCTCCCCAACCCCCTTCCACACACAGGCAGCAAGTTATAGAAGAGAGCATTTAAGTCTCAAGGAACTTAAATCTTCTTCGCAGGTAGAAATAATTAGTCTGCCCAAGATGACACAGCACTCAAAACATAAAAGCACTGAGAAGCCAGTGTTCTAAAAAGGCCAGTATTACCACCATACATATGTGTAACAAATGATGAGCAGTTACAGCAGATGATAATTTCACGCATGACCTTTTTCTGGTTGGCATGAGAAGAAATCTTCAGTGTTCTTGTAATAATTGTTAGCTTCTAGCAACAGACTTATCGATTTCCAGTGGAGGAAGGCAAGCATGAGTCCTGTGAAAGGAACTGTGGCCTCTGGGAAAAAAGCACAGGGTCTGTTCTGTAGTCCAGGTGGCTTTGCTGTCTATTTCTGAGCATGGTGTCCCAGCTCCTGGAGCCTCATCTACTGCATCCCTATTATTAACGTGTGTGATAAGATGCTTTCTGAGACTCTTCTCATCCCTCGTTCTGTGATCTGTGATTACTCCATGTAAAGTATTGCCCTGAAGCAACCACAAAGAATTAGTACGGAAAGGTAGAGACAAATTGGAGGACAGCTCATCCTTCAAGGGCTTTTTGAGTATTCCTCATATGCCAGGTACTTTGCTGGGTCTCTGGAATTCAGAGAAAAAAAGAAAAGGGATACTATCCCCAGCTCAAGGAGAAAACAGCCCCGCAGTGAAGAGCCAAGCAGGTAATTATACCGCAGAGAGGTGAATGCTGAAAGAGATGATTTCAGAAGCTTCGGAGGCAGCCACGAGGGGTCTTATGAAAAGTGGGTTGGAGTAGGAGACAACTGACTTTACATGTAAATGATAAGTAGGAGTTGAGCGCCGAGGAAGAGTGGAGGCTGCTACAACCACTAAAAGGTATCACATTTTAAATTGCCTTATAAACGAATAATAAAATCAGCATTTACTAGAATAAAAATAATTTATCAGGCCATCTTGCACGCAGTTTTCAAAGTTTATGAGGGAAATATTAAGTCAATTTCCTTTTAATAAATACTACTTAATGACTGGAACATTCTGAGGGACGTATGTGCACACGCTGGGAGTAGAGGCACGTCACTCAGAGACAATACCCTGACAGGGAGCTTCGGACAGCCCTGCCTGGGCTGCAGGCCGGGCAGCACCTGGCAGGCAAGGTGGCGAAGCCCCCATAAATAGTGATGACTCACTAACATGACATAAATCAAGATTTTCACTCACCAAACACTAACATTTTGATTTAAAATCACAAAGCAGTGCCATTAAAATGCATCCGCAGACCCCAGCACGGGAGTAATGAGATCATATCAACTTATATCTTGTGACCAAAAGGAAAAGGTGGTTTTCTAAATGGTAATTCAGATTGGACAAATAACACACTGTATCAAGTTTTGTAGCCCTGGGCCATATTTGGCTAAAAACAAAGGTACACTATACATGACTAAAGAAAACAGTGAAAATCAGAGCAATTAATTTCCCAGCTATGGTTCCCATAAAAAACACACACACACACATCACTACTATGATTTGCTTACAGCACACAACTCCTCTCCCGCACCCACAATGACCTAAGTGTGCAATAACGTGCATATTTCACTAAGATGTAATATCCTTCAAAACATCCTTATAGAGAAAATTTTCCAAAGAAAGTATTGATCTCTGGAAAGTCTCGTGTTTCAAAATGACTGACAAATCCTTTCCTATTTTCTTTGCAGGTAGAAATAATTCTGCTTGATCACGAGAGTGTGAAGAGGTGTAAGAGTACAAAGACGAGTATTTTCTTAAAGACACATGTCCCAGGTGACACAGAATCTTTCTCATAAGGTTCCCAAAACAATGATTAGGAAAGTTGTCACCAGGATCCTAACAATATATGTTAAAAAAAAAAAAAAAAAGACAAAACAAAGCCACAGGTTGGCATCAGCTTGGTAAAGCAAGAAATGTTGGTGCTTTTCAGATGGTTTCCCAGCTGAGCCCTCCCCTGAGTGGAGGAGCCTTTTGTGTTTCTTTGGGGAGGTCAGGAACCTTGCCAGGTGGCCGTGCTTCGCTGCAGGTCTGCGGGGCACAGCCCCCCGACATGTCGGGGGCAATTAAGCAGCCCCCCTCTTCGGGTTCCCTTCCCCGGGCACCTCGGTGGCTCTCAGCCACGGACCTCACCCTGGCGGGAAGGTGCCCAGAGCGGTTCCTAATGGTAACGGGGAAGCCAGCGCGCTCCCCTGCTGCCTGGAGGGGCCTCCGACGCGGCTGAGTGGGGGTCGGAAGCGGGGAGACACCGCCCCGGGCGACTTCCCGGGGGGGTCTCCGCTTCACGTCCCAAATCTCAGCGCCGCAAGGGACAGGCAGGAACGGGGACAAGCGGACTGATGCGCGCAGAGCGCCAGGGACAGGAGGAAGGAGACAAGGAGCCCAAAGTCTCCTACTCTGGAGGAGTAGGAGAGAGTGGGGGCCCGGGCCGGAGAGGGGGCCGGAGAGGGGCGGCCAACTGCCCCGGGAGAGCGAGACCCACGGGGTGGGAAGGGGGCACAGGACCGAGGATTCGAGGGAGCACAGACAGAAACGCTGGGCCCATGACAGACAGCGGGCAGGGGCAGGGCAGGTAGCGCAGGGGAGTCCGAGCGTGTGCGGAGCGGGACCCGCCCGCCCGCCCCGTCCGCAGCTGCAGGGCTGGGCCCCGCGTCCGAGGCAGGTGGCTGGCGCGCGGGGGCCGCGGGCTCCGTGCCTCCTCCAGGTGCCCGCTCCCGGGCTGCGCTGCGCTCGCTCCCCTGCGACGCCATCCCCGGGCCCGCGGGTCCCGACCCCCGACGCCAGAGCACGTGTCCGCCCGCCCGCCCGCTCGCTGCCGCCCAGCCCCGGCCGACGGGCGCGGGCTCTCGGGGGTCCGGCAGAGCCCCCCGCGCACAAAGCCCTGGCGGTCGCCCCTGGACGCGCCCCCGGCTGTGCCGCGCGCCCGCGTCCTCAGCGCCCTGCACGCCCCCTCCCGCCGGCAGCGCCACCCCTAGCCCGGCGCCCGCAGCTCCCGCCCGCGCCGCCGCCTCCCGCCCGCGGGACGCCGCGAGGGCCGCCCGAGTCTTACCGCCGTGGCCGGCGCCGCGCCCGCACCGGCCGCCCTTCCCCGGCGCCGCGCAGGCCTCGCGCCCGCTCCGCGCCCCGCGCCCCGGCCGCCGCCGTCCGCTCCGGCCGCAGTGGCCGCCCCGCCGCGCGCCGACTTGCCTGCCCAGTGCGCGTCGCGCCGCTGGAATTCCTGTTTCTCTCCCTCGCCCTCTCCAGCTCCCACTAGTGATGGGAGCTGCGCGCAGGCTGCGGCGGAGGCTCGCACCGCCCCGCGCGCTCCGAGCTGCCCCGGGGCCACGCCGGCGGCTGGCGGAAGGGCCTTGGACTTGGGGTGCTGCGGGGCGTCGCGCCAGCCCCGGCCCTGGGTCAGGGGTGGAGTTTCCAAGCTGACTGTGCTTCGCAGAGTATCACGTCCATGTCACTCACAGATGCTCGCTTTTTCGTGTGTAACAAGGGGTTTTATTTATTTATTTATTTATTTTTAAATCTATGTTTGAAGCACAAAGATTCTTGAGAGCTGGAAGGGCGCCCCAGGGATGACCTGGTGCAGCAGATTTAAATTTTTCAGGGCCATTGGCCCTGGAGAAGTTGCTAAACGTTGACACACTTCGTAAAAACAATACATTTGCTCGTCAAATGATGCCTGCGGTTCTGGACAAGGAGTGTACGAGCCCTGGAACATAGAGTTGGGTCCCCTAGGAAAATTAAATATGTCCTTTCTTCAAATATCGTGAAGCTGTTTTAAAAAAACAAAAAAAAAAAAAAAAAAAACAAGCAAACAAAAACTAACCAAAAAGGAAATTCCTTCCATTTGTATTTGATGAAGTTTTACAGTTAGGACTGTTTATTTTGGAAAAGTATATGTCTTTGCTTTGTGGTCTCCTTGCTAAATCTTTAAGTGTTGAAACATTTTCTAAGAACGTAAATATATGTTAAGCTAGTCCACAGTCTTTCAGGAGACTTTTAAATTCAGTCCTTTTGCCAATTCTAGGGAGATAGCTAATGACTTCCAAATAATTATTTCCTCTCAATGCCTTTCAGCTGCCTATCCTCCAGAATTAATTTCCTCGTGTAAAATTTTGCCATCTTCCTAATGTGTTGATAAACCCTCTCTAGTGAGCATCAAGTGCGTGATTTAAATAGTGTAATACAATTTCACTTTGACGTAGATTTTTTCCAACTTTCTTTTTAAAATAATATACTTTTATTGATTTCAGAGAGGAAGAGAGAAGCATCAATGATGAGAATCATTGATTGGCTGCCTCCTGCACGCCCCCTACTGGTGATGGAGCCCGGAGAGTCAAGTGCCCTGACTGGAAACCAACAGTGACTGCCAGGTCAACCACTGAGGCACACCAGCTGGGCTTCTACAATTTTCTTCACATATATTTAGTTCTTAGCCCACTATTTTCTCTCAACTCCCCCCTTTTCTTAGATTATTCCCATTAAATCTTTTTCATACTAGACAGTAACTATAATCCTTGGAGCTTATCAATAAGAAAATAAATTCAGCCGTAACCGGTTTGGCTCAGTGGCTAGACTGTCAGCCTGCGGACTGAAGGGTCCCAGGTTCAATTCTGGTCAAGGACATGTACCTTGGTTGCGGGCATATGCCCAGTGGAGGGTGTGCAGGAGGCAGCTGATCGATGTTTCTAACTCTCTATCCCTCTCCCTTCCTCTCTGTAAAAAATCAATAAAAAATATTTTTAAAAAGAAATTCAAATATGTATAAATTTATTTTATGCAGCTCCCACTTAGAAGCAAGTGCTGCTCCAGTAACTTATGAAGAGTCTGTGAAATGTGAGCACATTTTTACCATCAAAGAAATGTTAGGGTCCCATAAAAGTCTATTTGCCCCAAAATGTATCTGGACCACATTATTTTCAGAACTAACCTGTATTCTGGTTCCTGGGCTAGATTGCAAAAAAAAAAAAAGTTCTTGTTTGCCCTAGCCAGTTTGGCTCAGTGAGTAGAGCATCAGTCTACGGACTGAAGGGTACCGGGTTCAATTCCGGCTAAGGGCACATGTGTGGGTTGCAGGCTTGATCTCCGGTGTGGGGTGTGCAGGAGGCAGCCAATCAGTGATTCTCTCTCATCATTGATGTTTCTCTATCTCTCTTCCTCTTCCTTCCTCTCTGAAATCAATAAAAATATGTATTTTTTTAAAAGTTCTGTTTAACCTAACACTAGAAAGTTTTCAACAAGTAGCACTTGCCATTGGTATCATCTCACCACCCCTACTCCACCCTCATTCCAGTCCCTAGTACCAGTACTTATCTTATTGTCCCAAGATTCCCAAGGTAGAATCCACCCATTTTATCCTCACCCTAAGTCCTCTCTGCTCCTCCCTTACCTTCCTCCTGGTCCTTAGTCAAATTTTCTATCATTTCTATTCTCTAATATTGACTGGCTGTAAAGAGGAAAGAAATCTGATTGAATGGATCCCTTCCTATTGTGTAAATTACTGATAACTTTAATTTGACCAAAACATTTTTTCCTCTTAGAATTTCAGTCCTCACAAACTCCAGTGAAGTAAATCCAATATTGTAGGAAAAGTTTTGTAACAGAGAATATTGGGGTTGCCCACATCTATTCAGAAGCTGTACTAAGGGTTGGCTGTCCTTGGCTTAACTCTATTCAGCAAATCCTATCCTATATAATAAAAGGCTGATATGCAAATAGACTGAACGGCAGAACAACCAAACAACCTACTGACTGGTCACTATGATGTGCGGTGACTACCAGGGGATGCACGTGGACCATGGTGGGCATCGGCCATGGCAGGTTCATGGAGCAGGTGAGTGGGGGCATCAGATTAAAGCGGAGCGCCAATCACTGTCAAAGTGGGGCGCCAGTCACAACCATCACATGAGCCTCTGGTGGTTCCTGAAAATTCTTTGCTCCCATGCGCCAGAGTTCTGCCCGGTGCTCGAACCACTCAGTGCTGTCAGTGGGTATGAGTGGCAGCTATCGGCCCCAATTGCCCCCTGAGGGCTTCTCTACCTCCCCATGCTCCTAAGGGGTGATCAGGGCAAGGGCATCAGCCACTGTTCACACTTCTGAGGAATAAAGAAATTTCTATAGGTGCTCATTTTTTGAAAAAGCATTCAGCTGGCTGATGTGGGTCAGTGATTGAGTATCCCCATGCACCTAGAGCTCACTGGTTCAATTCAGGTCAGGGCACATGCCTGAATTACAGGCTCCATCTCCAGTAGGGGGCATGCAGGAGGCAACCAATGGCTATTTCTCTCTCTCTTCCTTTTCTCTCTCTCAAATAAGTAAAAACATGTTTTTTTTTTTAAAGAAGAAGAAACAAAATAAAAAGCATTCTGGGTGGAAGGTAATAGGGCGCCATTAAGGAAACTTTCTGAGTTGGGCCCTAGAAAGCAGGGTTCCAATAGGCAGGGATCTCAGGTATAAGCTATTAAGCAATCAACATGTACTGAGTACCCAGGGCATGCCACACGCTGGTGTTTGATATTCAAACCCTCTCATTCTCTCTTGAAACTCATAAGAGACAAGATTTTTTAAAAAATTAGAACATTCTCTGAGAACTAATCAACACATGGCTACTGGATCACGGGAGAAAAGATGGCTCAACCTGGGAATGCCAGGAAAAAAACTGCAGAATTGTCCCATTTTATCAGAGTCCTGAAGGATGTTCAGAGAACAGAGGGTGGTTAGAAAGAGACTACGCTTTCTGAGTGGAGGGAACTGTGTGAAAAAGCACAGTGCCTTGGGGAGAGCTGGTGGTTCAGGGCTGCTCCCAAGTCATGAGGAGTAAATACAGCAAATGAATCTCAGGCTAAGCAGGGTTCAGGAATGAACTTACCAGATAAGCTAATGAAACAGGTTCTTCCTTGTAAGGCAATGGGGAAGCATTAGAGATTTTAAGCCCAGGAGTTAAATGGTGCCTTAGGATTTTTGGAAGGTCATTTAGAAGCGCCTAGAGAGGAGAAACAGAAGCACAGAACCAACTGGGAGACGTTCATGAAACAGTGAAGATCTGAACCAGGACAGCAACAGGGTTACGGGAATGTGGTGTTTAGGATTGCAATAGGAATTACTAGGAAAGGAGCTATTGAGGACCAGAGGTGAGAGCAGCTCATGTTGGTGGCCTGACAAGTTTGGGCAAAAGCACAATTTCTGTTTTACCCAATTGTAAACGTAAATCATCTAAAAGTCAAAGCATCTCAGGAGAGGGCACCAAGGCAGCAAGAGAAAGGACTCAGAGGGAGTTGGCAGGCTTATTTCCCATTAAGGGAGACATTTGCTCAGCTCTACGGAACTCAATTTGGGGGATTCACACACAAAAAAGGGACAGACGTGGAGGCAAGGTAATGTGAACTGGCTTCTGTGCTTCCAGCTTCCCATTTTCTCTAACTTTTTCTTCTCCATTGATACCCCTTACTCCCACACCTTTCCCCTTTGCCTCTACTCTTCTTGCAAAACTAAATAGGATCTGACCACCATTAATATTTTATTATAAATCAAGGTATACTATGTTAAGTAACATTCTAGACCATGCGCTTTTAAGTTATTTCTCTCTAAATGTGGAATAAAATATTGTCTCTTTTTTGAGATATTTTGGGAATCAAGCAAAAGAAATATCACAATGGAAGGAAGAAATATTTTATTTCCCCCCACAATTCATACTGCTGTGATTGTTTTATAACCCACTGCTAATGCATTAACTCTACATACATAAAATGAAAGGTCAAACCTCTCAATAACTTGAGCATTTAAATCCTCACTTGTTAATATATGAATGTATAAGTACCGATGAAATGTGTGGCTTCTCCAATAAAAGCCACATTTAGCGCATAACTACCGGGTGCTAGGCACACTACTAAGCATTTCACACATATTAACACACTGAAGTCTTAGAGTGGGTACCATTTTATACCCGTTTTCATATCAGGAAACTGAGGCACAGAGAAGTCAGAGAACATGTTATCAAGGCCATGCTACCAAGTGGAAGAGGCAGGATATGAACCCAGGCAATGTGGCACCGGCACCTCAGCCTCGTCAGTGTGCTAAACGACTCCAGGACAGTGAGAACATTTTAAAGTATCTAATGAACAGACACTATACAAAAAGACATAAGAATGTTGAATCTAAGTTAACAGATGAGCCTGGTCCTAGACAGAACGAAAAGTCAAAGTACTTGAGTCCTTCACATTGTGTTGAGCAGCTTCCTAACCTCTTGGAGAGCTAGCAGTTGGGGGAAGCTGGTAATGCCAGGAGTGTGGGACAATAGGGTTTGTGGCTTTGAACTTTCCCTCCCTGGGTCAGCAGTTAATGCCCTTGGCTGGGCCCCCTGCCGAGCTGTGAACTTCCCGAGGATGCCTTCCTTGTCTTTTCCTATTCTCCTCAACCACATTATTTGTTAACACAACCACTTTCACTGGCTAGAAATGGGTGTGTTTAGCTCAAAATCAGATTGTTTCATGCTGAATAGCAAATTGCGTCATAAGGTAGGGAGACGCTCATTACAAACATTCAAGGAAAGGTAGCTACGGGGCATTATGGAAGGGGTTGCCTCAGTGGGTGGGAGAGCAGACCAAAAACCTCTAAGATCCATTTCTACATGCTGGATCTATACTTAAGGTCATTAATGCGAATACTGTAAAATATTAGTACAAATATCAACATAAATATAATTAATACATAATTCACCTAAATGTTAATAATGTGGATATTACATAACTTTAATATTAGTATGAATGACTGTTGCTAATAATTCACTCTGGTGCAAAACATATCAGCGATTATCTCACAATTAAAATACACCTCAAAGTACTCCCAAGCTTTTATCCTAAAACTCCTATTTTTTGCTACTCTCTTTATTTCAATTTGTAACAAAAACCTGTGATTGCATATGGGGGGAAAAACACATAAATTCTAGTTATTCTAGTTACATAACAAATTAATTTTGTTTGATATGTAAGTTTAAGAAAAATAGAATTCCTCAGTTGAAACAGAAACAAGCCATAAAAACAAACAAACCTGAAGTAGAAATGCTAAAATGATTTTACTTTCTTTAGCTATCAGCATTATTCCAATTTTTAATAAAAACAGACATAATACCCACCAACTTATAACTACAAATAATCCAGAGCTGATGATATAAATTAATCTTTTTGAAATTAAATTGGAATACAGTGTCATTTCTTTTCCACTCTAAAAAGTTATTTTCTAAATCTCTAAAGCCCAAGCATCTTTTTTTTTTAACCATCCTACTCCATACACCTACATAACTCCTCAAACTGGAAAAATAGGGAAAAAATTCTGCAACAAAACTTATAAAAAGTAATTCTTACATCTGTTTCTTTGGAGTCTCATGTTCCTGATGACTTTTTCCTTCTAAAATAATTTGCCAACCCTGGAACTTTTCAGTGTTTCCCTGACTCACAGTATATTTACAATGTGTGCCTCAGGAAGAAATATACAGCAACTATTTCCTTCTCTACTAGAAAAAAGGACAAAGTTAGAGAACAAAATCACGTGAGTAAATCTATTGTGCTACCAGAGAAGAATGGGTTTTGACTCTTACTAACTGAAAGCCTATCTCTGCATCATATGTTCCTAAATTTGAAAATTCTTTTAAGCTAGTGGAGAAAAAAAAATGAACCTCTGTCTCATGAATTCAGAGACTGTGCCTCATATTTATTCAGAAAGACCTAACACTGTGTTAGTGTCAGAAATAACATTGTACATAACCATGTTAACTAAGAGATGACATTTTAGACATTTCTTGTTGACATCCCTAATTTTAAGACTATCATATGCATTGAAATGATTTATTGGGAAGATATCCACACTAGAACATTGAGAGGCAGATAGCTTTCCATACCACAAATAGCTAAATTGACGTTCTCCAGGGCATACTGTGGAACAAAGCCACACACCTCATTAGCAATAGTCAACAAATTCTGGAAGCTTCGTGCTATTATTAATGAAAAGGAAAATAACTGAAGTCCAAGGAGGAAAGAACCAACAGAGAAAACAAGTTCTCCAACTAACCAAACAAACAAAAAGAAACCGGAACGAGGACGCAAAAGAGCAAGGAGGAAATCTGAGTAAATCGCTCAAATATATCTAGATAGCTTTCCTTTCTAGAAGAAGAAAGAATTCAGTTTGACACTTCGTTTTTGTGATTTGGTCACTAAGCATTCTTCATTCAATTGAGTTAGATAGTCCCACAACAGGCCAGAACACTGAGATGTTTAAGACATGGTTATTACTCACCTGCTCAAAATGTTTAAGTTTCTCGTTTGTCTATGAAAAACTCCGTGCATCCCAGGAGGATCCTCAGGGTGCATCACACCCTGGGCTCACTATCGCCCTTCCAGCCACATCCCTTCCCAAAACCCCAACCTCACAGCTGCTGGCCGAACGTCGTTATGCCTCCCACCATTTCTTCTGGCTAACATACCATCTGGAGCCCTGACCACGACCCCCTCATTCACCTTCTCTCTAGATCCTAGTCACATGACTTTTCGTTCATGAAATAGGTTTCCATTTTCCCTGGCAAATTGGTCACTCCTCACACTTCCGCATGACCCCTGTCATTTTTTATACTTTTCAATATTCTTAAGACATGGCACAGTGTCTGGGACATAATAGGTGTTCCATATATTTTTTGCTGTTGAAAGAAGACAGAATAATAAGACTTCACAATTATGTTAAAATCAGGAGGCTGGATTTTAGAACCATGTTGTAGATTTCTAACTGTATTGGCCACTCAGAAGAGGTCTTTTAAACTAGCAATTAATACCCTATAAATGGGTTATATAGGCAGACAGATACATAGAGTTCTATTTGGGATTTATTAAAAATAATTAAAATATAAAAAATGTTTTTCAAATGAAGGTAAAAGCCACACAATTTTATTTACTGTGCAGTCAGAGCAAGCAATAGCCTTGCGCAAAATGGCCAGGCAACCTGGGTGTAGTTTGGGTCGGGAATGGAATGGGGAAGGCCCAGATGGTAGTAGTTCGGTCAGGCTTGGGGTTACTGTCTCAGTCAGTAACTTCATTCCTGGTTCAGGAATCCAAAGACTATTTTCTTAGACCTTCAGATACAATAAAAATATCATAGGCTGGGTGGCTTAAACAACAGAAATGTATTTCTCACAGTTCTAGAGGCTAGCAGCTGGACCTCAGGGTGGCAGCATGGTCCAGTTCCAATAAGGGCACCACCCAGGTTTCAGACGACGGACTTCTCACTGTCCTTCCCATGGCGAAAGAAGAAAACTTTGCCCTGACCAGTTTGGCTCAGTGGATGGAGCGTCGGCCTGCGGACTGAAGGGTCCCAGGTTCGATTCCGGTCAAGGGCATGTACTTTGGTTGTGGGTACATACCCTGCAGGGGGCAGCTGATTGATGTTTCTCTCTCATTGATGTTTCTAACTCTCTATCCCTCTCCCTTCCCCTCTGTAAAAAATCAATAAAATATATTTTTGAAAAAGAAGAAAACTTTGGTCCCTTCTTGACCTATAAGGATAGTAATCCCATTCTTGAGAGCTCTATCCTCCCAGAGGCTCACTCTCACCATTAAGGGTTAGAGTTTCAACATCTGAATTAGGGGCGGGAGGCATTTAGTCCATAATAAAACTATTACCTCTAAATGGTGAAAAAAAGTCATCAAATCATATATTGCTGAGAATGTCATCAGATTTTCAAGCATTCCTAGCTGAACACACAGTGTTCCAAGTTCCCTTCTGATGTAAATGACAGCTCCTTGAGGACACATACACACAATTAGTAATCTGGCACCTGGTACATATTAAGGATTTGATAAACATATGAAGAATGAATGAATAGCCTAGCATGACAATGTATATCAATTTCATAGCATTACTGTTTCACCTACCAAGTGCTCCTATAGAATAATAAAAATTGATTTTTTTCTCACACAAACTGCTATTAAAGATCAGATGAAATAATATTTGGACTGAACTGAAACGCCAAGAACAATAACATGATAAAAATAATGGACAGAATTCATTCATTGCTTTTCAATGTACTAGGTACTGTACATTTACTTTGTTATTCAGTTATTCCTTGATACTATTAATGCCATCATCTTAATGAGGAAGAAGAAGGAGTTTGGAGAAATTAAGTAACTTGCTAAAGTACAGAACTAGTACATGATGGTGTGGTTGTTTAAAGACAGATTTTTTAGGGTATAGAGCTCGCATTCTTAACCTGAACTTCTGAATACTGCCACACATTTATCTATAATTAAAAGTGCAAGCTAGTGCACTTCTAACCAAGTACATCATTTCGTTCTTTTTGCTATTCATAACAAACCCATCTAGAACCATGGACTTACCTTAGAATACTATTCTACTATGAAACAAAAACAGGGAAACACTTAACGATTGAAGCTATTTTATCATGTTTCACTCCCTTAAAGTTACTTCACTGCTGTGGCCTTTGGAGATGATATCACAGACAGTGAAATGTTAATGAAAGCTATCGTGCAGATACCAGAGAGGACATTCAATATCGTTTGATGTTAAAAATATAATTTTATGCCTAATTGAAATTCCAAATTTAACAGATAGTAAGGAAATATTTTAACTTAGCATCTCCCTTTCGTTCTAGTGAAGGTTTAAAGGCATTGAAATTATATTAAATCTTAAGGTTTTTTTTTCATCTTTTCTCCTCTTCAAACTGCTAAACTTCTTGAGGTTGAGACTATATCTTTGCATTTTTGTTTCCCCTGGCATGTAGCACACTTTGTAGCATATTAATCAATATGAATACATGTTTAATGACTATATATATGAATCAGGCAACTCTAATCTCATTTTGAAATCATAGCATATTTTTTCTGTCCTATGTTTATGAGATAGATACAGATAGAGAGAGGGAGGGGGAAGAAAGGAGGAAGGAGGGGAAGGAGGAAGATCAGAATTACAGGGTAAATGGAGTTAAACCATGTTAGTACTCTAACACGATCCTGAAATAGAGGCATATCACCCTTCAGACTCCAGGTACCAGCTCTGTGAGAGAGAGGGAAAGAGAGAGTTTCCTCGAAGCTGACAAGAAACCTGTGACAATGGTCTACTGTGCATGTTTTACAGAAACAGTGTGGAGAATAGTGCTAACAAACCGAAGGATGCTGAACACGCATGAGGAGTATTCTAGAAATACTCTTTTCAAGAAAGACTACTTTTGCTGTTTAACAGGCATTAACAAAGTTGCACCTCACGCTGCCATTGCACTTTTATGAGGAGAAAGTAAGGCAATTGACCAAAAAAATTAATGATTGTGAGGGCTTTTAATGAGTTTCAAATCATTTAATAGAACATCTTACATGAATCATTACTGGATCAATGGAGGAAAAGGGGGAACATCTGTAGTGCTTTTAATAATAAAGGTAAATTTAAAAAATTATTACTGTATCTGCAACTCATCATAATCTCAAAATTATTGATATTTTTACATTTGGCAACTTAACAATTTTGGTTTATAATACAAGATTTATGAAAGCAGATAAATGTGTAATGTATCTAGAATTAGTGTAGAGGTAGATAAGGTATTAAGCACAATATTGATTTTGCGGCTGCTGTGGTTCTTTTAATGATCTTGGCTCTCCAGGATGACTTCTCCTTGGGAGTATGATAGACTAGTGCCCAGGTGTGATGCTCATAGGGAGTTGGCAAGATTAGAATCCTGTTCCGTACCAGTCTTGCTCTCTGTTATACCAAAAAGAAACTAAGCTCAGGATTCTTGCCATTCTACTTAGCACCTTCCAATTAATAAAGAATCATTTTTGAAGGCCTTTTTAGCATACCCATGAGAGAATAGACTTCTAATTTTAAGATTCCTAAATTTTACTATGTTATTTAAAAGCAGCATTCATGGTGATGGTTGGTAACTAGACTTACAGTGGTGATCACTACGCAGTGTATACAAATAATGAATTATAAAGTTGTACACCTGACATGCATATAATCTTTTTCTGAATTTAGTAGTGGTGCTATAAACTTATAAAATATATATTACCTTGTATACCAATCTACTACAATAAAAAAAAAACACAGCATTTATTTCTATATATGACCAGGTTGACTGCATTCAACCATTTTCCTTACATGTAATATAGATCTTGCTATGATAGCAAATGGAAAACCCTAATACCACGGTTTCCATTTCTTCAAAACTAACTTCTGGGAAATTATTTAAGTCCTGGATCTGACTAACTTATATAATGTAGGTAGAATATGTCAATGTACATATAACAGGTTTGGAAAAGAAGGAAGATTCAGACAGTTGAATTCCCAGTGCCTGGCTGTGTAATTCTGCACGTATAGGGAATTCCCTAAACTCCACTTCACAGCACTTTCCTTACTGTCTTGTCTATTTTGTTGTTGTTCTTTTCACGTAAAGCAAGGTCTTACCAAATCCTTTAGTCCTGGTCTATTTGACTGCAGTCCTATGGGCGTCACTGTGAAGGTGAAAAGCTAATGACTGCAGCAGGAAAAAGAATGGATGTGACATGAATTGTAGCCTTGTTTACACTTATGCTTTAACCATAATCACTTGTTTAAACAAAAAGTCTGATTTTGAATTTCCACAATTGTGTGCATATCACAAACATCTCATCTTTCACCAGGCTCAGCCAACTCCCGTCTTTGTTGACACTCAGCGTCAAGGACTAAAAATCTTATACTAACAAATAATTATTCTTCAGAAGACCACATAAACAGAGCCTGGATTCATAAACTTGCTAATTAACACTTCTGGTTGCATTTTTGTTAAAATAAGTAAAACTTTATGACGTGGTAATCATTTATTTAAAACTGTTTCCTTTATTCCTCAAAAGCTTATCTTGTCCTAATGTTTGGTTTAGGTGGCTGATACTATTGATTTTACCTTTAAAAAATGTTCATCCCCCTCACTTGTGCCATGCCAATAGAGCCACTAAGAATACATTACATATCTTTTCCCAGATCACATTCTAGTTCATGTAATTTCCTCCTCCATGTTTCTTTTCCTCATAGAGGGATTTATAAGATTTAGGATTCACTTTAATGTGCAGCACATTCTTTCACTTTGGTTTTCCTATTTAAACCAGTATATTTTCAGAGAAAACACATTAGTAACTCTACCTTTCTATATACTACATCTGGATTGCAGCCGTCTTCTGAATGGGCACCATAATTACTTCATTCCTGGACTTTATCAGAATTCATGAACTAGCAGAGCTGCTCAATCCAGCACTCCCAGTAATTGAACCTAAAAGATAATCAACAAGAATTGTCAAAGGAAGTCAGAGAGTTGTCCCCTTCTTTGATAACCAAAATTTATTCATATTTTTACTGCCCACCTGTGAATCTCCTAAGAAGCAATTTCACTGTGGTGTTACCAAACCCAGAAAGAGAATAACCTAGCATCTCGTGCTATACATTTACCTTGGTAACTGTACCTGAAAAGATGAATAGAGAAGAGTGATTAGTAGCTGACCAGATTGATAATAGAATGATTCATCAAGACACAGCTTATAAGTGTTTCAACCAGGATTTCAACCCAACCAGCCTGTCTCAAGTTCTATGCTGCTGGTCCTAATTGAGGTGTGGGACTCCCCACTGGCACCCACCTTGGCTGGCCTGGCACCACCTGCTCTCTGGCCCCACCTGCCGCCACTGGTTGCCTCTCTCTGCGGGGCAACCAGCAGTGCAATCGGGGGCGCCCCTGCTGACACTTACCTTGGCTGGCCTGGGGGCCTACAGGCTGGGGGCAGCTCCTGCATTGAGCGTCTGCCACCTGGTGGTCAGTGTACATCATAGTGACCAGTCATTCTGCCGTTTGGTCAATTTGCATATTAGGCTTTTATTATATAGAATTATATTATATTATATTATATTATATTATATTATATTATATTATA
>PVJC01016266.1:0-34104 GCA_004026665.1 Murina feae | reverse complement strand
CTTTTGAGTAAAGATGTCAATTATTTGCATAAACAGACATGCCTCCAGCAATATATAAAATGCCACTCTCAGATTTTATAATGTCTGCTTGTCTTGAACAGTATTGTAATTAAATCTAATTAAGTAGATTTATGGTTTGGAACACTGGTGGCCATGAATAAATAAATGCATGTCCCCTGAAGCTATTTGCTCAACTTATACTTTGTCTTTTAACTTGCTTCAGTTATACATATTCAGCTTAGTGCTCCATTTGTTTGTCTGTTTGTTTATTCTGGGGGAGGGTATTTAAACTTGGAATTACATGTTCCGCATGTAGAAGATTTGATTTTACTACAGTTGCCTTTTGATCTCCTTATTCTTCCACTGGGTCCTGAAGGTGGATTTATTGTAGGTGACATTTATTTAACTTCACTAATAATTAAAGAAATGCAGAGTTAAGTAATATTCAGATAATATGTTGTTTGACTATTACATTATCCACAAAAAAATTAGATATCCAGTGTTTGGCAATGATGAAGTGAAACAATGTATGGTTGGTAGCAATTCAATTGGTATGACTCTTCCAGAACACAATTTGGTGTTATTTATAAGGAAACTTATAAGAGTTACACTCTTTGATCTAATAATTAATTCCCTATTAGTCTCACAGCTTAAGTTATACATCAGCAGTTAAAAAAAAAAGGTGTGTTTGTAAAAATGATTATCATAGTATTATTTTGTAATACCTTTAACTGTCCAGCAATAGGACAAGCATTTAAACTAATGATGGTACATACACAATTTTAGAATATTATGGAACCATACATCATTTATTATTATTTTATCAGTAGATTTTGAATGCTCATGTGCCAGGTGTGTATAAGGCCTTAGAAGCATGTTTTCTTTTTCTTTCTTTCTTTTTTTAATTGATTTCAGAGAGGAAGGGAGAGGGAGAGAGAGAGAAAGTGAGACAGAAACATCAATGATGAGAGAGAATCATCTATTGGCTGCCTCCAGTATGCCCCCTACTGAGGATCAAGCCCAAAATCCAGGCATGTGCCTTAACCTGGATTCGAACCATGACCTCCTGGTTTATAGGTTGATGCTCAACTACTTTGCCCCACTGGCTAGGCAGAAGCACATTTTCCAACATTGATTATGGAGACACCATGTTTAGGAGCAAATATTATCCACAAAATTCAAGAATCTATACTAATAAAGAGCTGCAATGGGTAATGACCAGGTCATTAGCATATTAGCTGGGGTGCTGCTCCAGAAACTGGGTGGAAGCGGGGAGGCGCCCAGAGGAGGTGGGACCATCCCGTGTCTACGAGGGCAGAGGTGAGAGAGTATAGTGCCCCCCTCACCCAGGACTCTTCGTCACCCAGTACTCACACTCTGAGTGCCCTGCAGCCCATCTGCCAGGGGAAGGAGCACAGCACAGCAGTGGGAGGCTTCCATGCTCTCCTCCAACATGGAGGTTTATGGTAGATACTTCAAATGCTCTCAAAGTCATCCAGAATTTTTCTCCTTTCCTTTTACCCCCTACGGCTGCCCTGAGTATACAGGGAGGTTATGAAGCATCAGTTCATCAAGAGGAGTATGGTCCTGCTCTTTAATTTTGTTGGTATTAGCTGCTACATCCTTTCCCTCCTACTTCTGTTAATCATGTTTTCTCCCAGAAGATGGGCACATTATCATTTGTCTCTTGTGGTAATTTTACTTCCTCTGTTTCCTTTCCTGTCCCAGCATGCTCTAAGTCTCTCTGTCTCTGTCTCATCCTCTGGCATTTCTGGTCCTCTTTTAGATGGAAGGAAATTTTGTCTATACTTCCCTGTTACTTGGAGCAGCAGAAAGTGCTTGGAGCTACCTGGATAAGCTGTACACTTCCTACACTAATGTGGTTGCTCCATGAGAGGGGCTGGTGGGGCTTTCTATAGGAGCTGCAGCCAGCCTGGAGTTTCATCCAGCAATTGCTGAGATCTCCGCTGCTCTTATAACGTTGGGGTTCTGTAGTCCTGCTCCTCAGAACTCAGAACACATTTGCAGGGGAAGAAACGAATGCTCCTTTTAAATCACTAGAACTTCAACTCTTAGACCTTATTGATTCCCGTTTCTGATAATGATTCCTTGCTTGAAAATAATCAATGTCTTGCTTGTTAAAAGACTTCCTAATAAAATTCACTAATTTTTCTATCCCCTTTATTGATGTGGTTCCTCCTCCCCTAGGTATTTTATTTACTATGTCCACTGAGTTAACTAGTAAGTTTGAAGGTTTCCTTAGTAATGCTTCAATTTTCATGGCACCTCTGGAACAGCAAGGCATCTCTCATAATTCAGTTCTGAAAGCAATCAGAGCACACAGATTTTACTACCTAAAAGACATTTCAAAGATTCTCAAGAAGAGCAGCATTTTTTCATAACCAAGTTTGTCTGTGGGGACTCACTCCTATATTAACTAAACAGTAGAACAGGCAAAGGCATGGGACTAGCTGCAGATTCAATACTAGTTACTTGATTAACTAGCTTGATTTTGTTAAGAAAGACAAAATTTATTAAAAAAAGTATACTTTTTACGTGAGTCCATTGAAGTTTATGGCTTTTTACATACTTAATTTTCTGTTGAACATTATCTTAATTTTGTTTGTGTTTCATTGGTATCCCCACAATGTTTGCAGTCAATATTATATAATTGAGTATTTTTTTTTTTTTACTGCCTAGTTTCATAGGGCCAGCTGAGGGAGATGACCTCAGTGCTAGAATAGGTTCAAAGTGCACTATTTAGAAGAGAGGAATATGTTGCCTCAGTGAAATACATTTTCTTATTTGGAATAACATGCAAAATTAGCACTTCTTTCTAGGAAAGTATTATGTTGTATTTTTGTTTTTCTTTTTCATTTAAAAAATTTTTATTTATTTGTTTGTTTGTTTATATTTATTATTACACTAGAGCCCAGTGCACAAAAATTTGTGCACTTGGGGGGTCCCTCAGCCTGGCCTTGTGCCCTCTCACAGTCTGGGACCCCTCACGGGATGTTCACCTGCTGGCGTGCCTGGCCAGCCTGGGTGAGGGGCTGATGGCCTTTCAAGTTGCCCACAGCCCCTTTAGGGTTCGGGTCCCTACTGGGGCGCCTGGCTGGAAGCAGATGTCTGGTATTTATTTAACTTCTATAATTGAAACTTTGTTGCCTTGGTCCCCCACGAAGCCTGGGTTGCCCCTGGCTACCCAAGGTCCCAGCCTGGCAGGTATCTGGGGTTTATCTTCTATAATTGAAAAACTTTGTATCCTTTAGTGGAGCTCAGGGCCTGCAGGACCCTGGCTTCCTCCATTGCCTGGGGAAACTCCAGCTCCATGGCCACCATCATCTTAGTTGAGTTAATTTGCATATTTGCTCCTGATTGGTCGGTGGGTGTGGCTTGTGGGCATGGCTTGTGGGTGTAACAGAGTGAGGGTCAATTTGCATATTACTCTTTTATTAGATTAGATATATTCACATTCATTTATATTCTATTGATGGGTATTCACACTGATACAGTTATTCTGAGGAATAACTAAGCACTCTGGTTCATTTTTTTATAAATGCATATTTCATTTGACTACTAGGAACTTAACTATGTAATTGATATTTTATGCAAAGATGTTTTTGTAATAATATTTCTTGAAGTGTGGTTTAAAATTGCAAACTCTTATATTTTTGTGTTGTTTAGATAACTAATACAAATATTTAAAATGATGGCAGAGAAATATATAGATAGATAGGAAAGATGTTCATGACCCATCTTCTAATCTAATAAAAGCTTAATATGCAAATTGGTATCACTCTGCTACACATAAGCCATGCCCACCAGCCAATCATAGCAACTATATGCAAATTAACCCAGCCAAGATGGCGGTAGGCAGCCATGGAGCTGGAACAAGCAGGAGGCTTGCCCTGGTGGTGGAGGAAGCAAAGCTTTCTGCCTGCCTTGGCCGACTGTGGCCTCTGCTCAAGGCAACAAAGTTTTAATTATAGAAGGTAAATAAACCACAGATACCTGGTCCCAGTCGGCTTGGGCTCAAGGAAGTGCTGGGAGCCTGGGTTGTCAGGGGCAACCTGACCTGGGCTTTGGTTAAAGCAAAAAGTTTCAATTATAGAAGATAAATAAATTCCAGATACCTGCTTCCAGCCAGCCTCACTGCAAACAGCCATCAGCCACTCACCAAGGCTGGCCAGGCATTCCAGCAGGACCCCCATCCTGATCCAGGACACCCTTCAGGGCAAACCAGCTGGCCCCCACCAATGCACCAGGCCTCTATCCTATATAATAAAAGGGTAATATGCAAAATGACCCTAGCAGCAGAACCACTGGGAATGACTGGTCACTATGACACACACTGACCACCAGGGGGCAGACGCTCAATGCAGGAACTGCCCCCTGGTGGTCAGTGCGCTCCCACAGGGGGAGCTCTGCTTAGCCACAAGCCAGGCTGATGGCTGCCAGTACAGCGGTGGTGGTGGGAGCCTCTCCTGCCTCTTTAGCAGTGCTGAGGATGTCCAACTGCAGCTTAGGCCTGCTCCCCGCTGGCAAGTGGATATCCCACGAGGGCCCCTGGGCTGCTAGAGGGATGTCTGACTGCCAGCTTAGGCCTGATCCCCTGGGAAACAGGCCTAAGCCAGCAGGTGGACATCTCCTGAGGGGTCCCAGATTGCGAGAGGGCACAGGCCAGGCTGAGGGACCCCACCCCCCGAGTACACAAATTTTTATGCACCAGGCCTCTAGTCCTATATAATAAAAGCCTAATATGCTAAGTGTCCGGTCGTGTGATTGGCTGTTCAATCAATCAAAGCGTAATATACTAATGATATGCTAAGGCTGCTCAACCCCTCACTATAATGTGCAGTGACCACCAGGGGGCAGACACTTTAGTAGGTTAGCTTGCTGCTGGGGTCCAGCTGATCAGGACTGAGCAAGATGGGTCAGACACTCCCGCGGTCCCTCTCCGGCTGGCCATCCTCCTGCATCTCTCCCTGGCCCTCATCATGCACCAGTGGGGTCCCTCAGTGCACCCTCTTGCAACCTGAGACCCCTCAGGGGATGTCAGAGAGCAGGTTTCGGCCTGATCCTGCCGGACTCTAGTTATTAAATAACGAGGCTTCTAGTTATTAAATGGAAAAGTAGGTTACAAAACAGTTTTTGCATGACATGAGCCCATTTTTATAAACATTTATTTATGTAAATAAGCAGGTGTTTTAAGAAAAGTCTAGAAAAATATAGTTCTCGAAAATGTTAATGGTGGCTATCTCTGGGCATTGGGATTATGATGATTTTTAAGTTTGTTCATTCTTTTTTTTTTTTTACTTACCTGTATTTGTTTTAAATTATGCAGTAATAATTTAGTGCTTATGCAATTAACATTTATTAAAACTCCATTAACTTACATGTATCAGATGCTCAATGTAATTATTACATAGGTTTTAAAGATTTATCATTTTCTTGGTTTTCATTTTTCCTAAGAATAAACAAAATCCAATCTTATAATAGGTCTCCTTTTCACAACATATTTTTTGCTCATTTTATAAAGCCTGAAACTTTTTTTTTGAAGAAAAGAATATAACTTGTCATAACACATTTCCATAACTTGATTTAATCACACAAAGCTGCCAGAAACACTTAAGGAGTCACAGTTTTTACTGAAGCCACATGGTGTTCCAGGAAAGTGAAGTCAAAATAGAATGAAGTCAACTAAATGCCCAAGATAGGCAAGCATGCCAATGTGCCAGCATAGAATAGTTCCTGTGATGACACGGAAATACAAGAAAATTAATTGAATTCACAATGGAGTAAAAAATACAGTGGAGATTCACGTTAAAGCAGGTCTATGGAAAATAGCAACAAAAAGAGATTTCCTAATGTCATAGTCAAAGATGAATTCTTCATAAATTGCAATTTTAAAAACTATTTCTTATCCTTCAGAATTTAGCCCCATTATCCCTATTTTTTTTTGAGGTTTTACTGAATCATCTAGGTTTGCCATTAATGTATTTTTAAACATTATTGAATTACTAGAGGGCCTGGTGCATGAAATTAGGGCATGGGTAGGGTCCCTAGGCCTGGCTAGCGATCAGGGCAATTGGTGGGGCGGTTGGGGGCCCCTGCTGGCACCCGCCTTGGCTGGCCTCACTGCCTGCTCACTGGCACTGCCTCCCCCCACTGCTGCCAGTCGCCTCCCTTTGTGGGGTGACCAGTAGGGCAATTGGTGACCCTCCTACTCCCACTGGCACCTGCCTTGGCTGGCCTGGGGCCTGGGAGCTGGGGGAAGTTTCTACATTGACCTTTTGCTCCCTACTGGTCAGTGTGCATCATAGCGACTGGTCATTCCACTATTCATTCTGCCATTCAGTCAATTTGCATATTAGGTTTTTATTATATAGGATACTACGATTATAGGTCTCTTCTACCTGACTAAGGCATGGCCAGGAAGTGGGCATAAGATTGTTATTCTGTTTGTAGTCTCAGAACAGAAAGGTGACTTTGATTCAGAGTAAGTATTTAGGAAAAGTTTTTGAATGAAAGCCCTAAATACATACAGAGATAACCTTAAAACATTTTAGCTGAAGAATTAGCAGAATGTCTATCATCAATACGTTTATTAAATCAACAGATATGCTAAAGACCAAAGACTTTGGCTTAAATTAATAAAGAAAATCTAAGAATGCAACATGGTTTTAATTTCAGTGTGCACACTTGTGTACACACACATACACACTTGTTTTTCAGACAGTTGCCTTTGGGGATAATGAAACTGAGCTTCATATAGTTTTATAGCAACCAAACACCTAAGTGACCATGTTTGGTAAAATCTTTCATGAACCAATTTGTACTCCATTACTAATTAAATTAAACATCAGATGAATAGAAAAATAGCTGCCTTTTTGAATAACAGGATTGCTTGAAATACACATCATCTCCCCCTTGTGATCCCCACAATGTTTCTAGGTGCCATTTGGTTTTTGGGCCTCCGCTGTAGAGTTCTGAGGCTTCAGAGCACCATCTTGCAGGGCAGAAACAGCAAAAAGAAACACGAAAAGTAGCTTCAGGGACAATTTGTGTGTGAACTGCAACTTCCCTCCGTCCCTGCCTGCCTACCTCCCTCCCTTTCATTTTTCCTACCTTGCCTCTGTCTTACTTTAAGTGAAAAAAGCAGAGGTGAGACATTTGACTCCTTCTCGAATTCGCCTTCTGTCATTTCTGCTTTTCAGGTGTGTATCATTACCACTGATTTTAGGATGGAGAGTGGCTCAATGGACAAGCTTTTTGACAGTGTTGAGTGACTAAGGATAGTGCACATTTTGTGTTGACGCTCTTCCGACATTCATTGCCAGCTTTTTCGGTTGGAGCCCCAAAATCTCATTAAGAACACCACCCTTGCTGGTCCATCTGTGTGGTTCAAGTGTTACTTCTTGCTTAAAGAGTGAGTATGTGACCGAAACCCAGC
Organism: Murina feae; assembly: GCA_004026665.1. Taxonomy (NCBI): domain Eukaryota; kingdom Metazoa; phylum Chordata; class Mammalia; order Chiroptera; family Vespertilionidae; genus Murina; species Murina feae. The sequence continues at coordinate 26,648 of PVJC01016266.1, read as the reverse complement.
TAATCAGCATCTTCCACCTCTTTACACACAGTGATTGATTCAGTGTCATGAAGCCAGCGAAGAGCAATTTTGGCTCAAATGTGATGAAACTCACATAAAAGGGAAACTGCCTTTCCACTAGACTTGAGTCTGATGGAATATAAATCTGAAGTTTCCAGAGCATCTCTGTGGATAGAGTGAGCCTGCCTGAGCCTGCCTCTGGGCATAAACCAACTTGGAAGAGTGTAGTGCTGAGAGATGGAGAGGGAAGGACACCTGGACTCCAGCTTTGGGCTTCTGCATCCAGTATTATTGAAGCAACTCTTGAGTTTCTCGTTTATGTGGCCAACTACGTGTCCTTTTTTTAAAAGCACATTTGACTTGAGTGCCTTTTGCCTCAGGAAGACTATAACAGTTGTATTAACTAGCTGCTAAGTAGAGTTGGGTCTCTTGGCAAATCTCACTCTCTGGACAGGTAAAGACCTCAGTTGCCTCATGTTTAGTTGAGCTAAAGTAGATTTCATACTTTGGTATAGAGCATACTTTTATTTCAAAGGGAATATTATATGTCAAGTCAACAAATATAACACAAAGGAAGCCTGGCTGGCATGGCTCAGAGGTTGAGCATCGACCTATGAACCGGGAGGTCAGGATTCTATTCTTGGTCAGGGTACATGCCTGGATTGCAAGCTCAATCCCCAGTGTGGAGCATGTAAGAGGCAACCAATCAGTGATCCTCTCTCATCATTGATATTTCTATCTCTCTCTTTTCCTCTCTGAAATCAGTAAATATATTTAAAAAAACCCCACAAAGTAAAATGTTTTATTGAGTCAAAAGTATAGGACTCCAGAAGCCTGCTCACCTCACCTGTCAGTAGATAAAAACTTAAAACCATGGGATATTATGTCCTTTAACATTTTTTCTAGCTTTGTTATTCTGTGATTTCTAATTCCGGGAGGTTTTGTTAATGTCCACATGAATGTTTCAGTATGAAATTCACGAAGTTTGAGGAGATGATTTAACTGATGGGGGTGGTGAGATGGCCACTGGTACAAGGACATCCTGCAGTTGGGAAGTGTTGCAGAGTAAACTCAACGAGTGCACCAGTAGCAGCACCAGAGTATACACTCTAGGTTGTGGTTATTAGCTGTGTTTCATTTATAAAAGTTATCTCTGGCGGAGCAGGGACATATCTGACATGTCCATTATTTTGTGTGTGGTTGACTACTTCTACCAAGAGTTCTGATTGGAATGGTTTGGGTGCACTTCTTTTGCCTTGTGTGTGAGCAAGACCTTCGTCTCTAAAATGGATTAAGCCAATATGCTGAGTGATCCATTTCTTCTTTTCACATTGCATTTGGATTTCATTACTGGAGATGTCAAAAGGCCATTTTCATTTTGGACTCCAGAAAGGTCATTTGTTACTCACGTTTTTATTTCCCAGCTCTTGTTTGGATGATGAGGAAGAAAAAGAGTATGCCAGTAGTTTTTGATTAGTCTCACTGTGAATTCATTATTCTTTGGCTGTGCCTGCTGGGCTTTAGACTCTAATTGTATCTGTCAACATGGTAAAAAAACATTTTGGATTTAGTAAAACCACCTAAGCCTATTTGCCATTTTAGAAGAGGAAGCTTCAAGTCTTTGGAAGGGTTCCTAAACCTAAGACATCAGGAATCCCTGGAGAACCATTGGCGTAGCGTAATAAATACATTAACTTCTCACTATAAAAAAGTAAAGAAAATAAGGAAAATTTTCATGACTTATTGGTATGGATAACTTTAGCTATGGCTCTGAAAATGATAACTATGAAAATAGTGTTAGTTATAATAATCTTAATAACTCAGAAGTTTCATCTACCTCAGGCTATCATATTGACAGTTTTGATTTCAAGTAATGGAGTCTACATTTTATTCCAAGAAAATGAACTGAATTAATCTTTTTGGTACCTGGCAAACAGCCTTTGTTTGTTTAAATCCTATTTTCATAACACATACATAGTACCACTACAGAAAAGTACTTGATAAAAGCTTCTGGTTATTAACATTCAAAATAGTTTTGGCCAGAAAATATAACATTAAAATACTTAAGATTTCAAAAGACTTTTAGGGGAAAAATATAAGCAACATGGCTGCTTGGTGAGTGAGACTGATGGCCTCTAAAAATGCCTCTTAGCAAACAAAAGGCATAAATATGGTATATGCATCTTCCCCAAGTTTATTCTTGGAACCAGAACAATAAAACAACCTGGAAGGAGACAACAAAGTAACTTCCTGTTTTTACATATTGATTTTTTTAAACTGAAAAGACCTAAAAAATATTTAAGAACCTAACAATCAGCTATTATCGTATCCATTTTATTTTTCTTTTAAGTAAGTTAAAATTTTAGTCATTACTTTTGAAAACATACTTTTTTCTCCACTTCCAAAAGCACAGAAGACATATTCTCTTGCCTTGGAAAGTGACTTTTATTTTTGTAACTTGCAGTAATGCTCTAAGGTCAATACTTAAAAGAGACATAGGAATTTTAAAATTCTTCTGTCTGGGTAAATGGATCATGTTATTTATTCTCATGATTATAATTCAAATATCTTTAAATTTTGTGAGTAGCCAGTTCATATTTGTAGCTTTTATACTGTAGAAGAGTTATCGAGGGGCTCACATTTTGGCCTATTGTGATAGTCATGTTGTTAACTTGAAAATACATAAGAAATACTTCTTTGTCGTTGTGTTATAACTGAAATGAAAAACAGATTTATTGAGAAAATATACTTGATATTTTATGTATGATATATTCATATGGTTAACAAATAAAGATGAACATATTAAATACCAGGTACTGATCTAGGTTCTGAGAATAAAGTAGCAAACTAAACAGCCAAGTTTAGTGCCCCCAAAACCACTTATATTCTCGTGGAGGAGATAATTAATAAGCAAACAAGTAAAACATGTAGTATGTCAGAGGAAGAGTTCTGGAGAAGAAAAGTGAGATAGGGGCAAACATTACAAGGGCAAGGCGGAGGAATTGCCATCATGTTGAGCAGAGATTGGTGTGTATGGGGGAACATTCAGATTTGTGTGTGGTTTTATTTTATTACTGTATTATCTCTTCTAATACACTGATGTCTCCCAAAAGGCAGGGCTCTGTCTTTATTTACTGCTATCTTTCAAGTTGATAACAATGTCTAAAATATAAGTGTTCAGAAATTTCTGTGATGGACAAATGTTAGATGTTAGAATCTAGACTATTGTTAAAAATGTCATTAGAGGTATCAACCACAGAAATTACTTACAGGAAGAGTTAATGCAATAAGCAAACTGAATAGTTAAGACTTATCAGTCCAAAGTTGTTGTAAGAATTTTCTGCAAATTAAAGAGAAGCCAATATCTAGTATTCAACTATATCATTTGATATAACAAAAATTAATGAGATTTTCCAGAATAATATTTTCTAAATTGTGTTATGTAGAACACTCAGTGCAATGAGGTAGTGTGGTACTCCTTTAAAACAAGTTTTATGTAATTAAAAATGTTTAGGAAATTATTTAGTGTAAGTTATGTTGTAGAATATCAACAAAATTCTAAAGTTTATATTGAGAGGCAAAAAACTGCAAATAGAACAATATTGAAGGAGAAAAACAAAGTTGGGAGATTGTTACTACTGAACCTCAAAACTTACTATAAACTATCATAATCGAGACAGACTAGACAAATAGATCAATGGAACAGAAGAGGGAACCCAGAAATAGGCCCACATAAATACAGTAATCTGCTCTTTGACAAAGGAGCAGCAAAGGCAATACAATGGAGCAAAGACAGTCTTTTCAACTAATGGTGCTGGAACAGCTTACACTCTTCACACACAAAGGAGTTTAGCAGCTTAACAACAACAAACAAGAAAATGGGCAACGTTTCTGAATAGAGACTTCTCCAAAGAAGATACACAAATGGTCAGTAAACATATGTAATGATGTTCAACATCGTTATCTCTCAAGGAAATGAAAGTAAAAACCCGTGGAAATACCACTTCACTCCTAAGAGTATAGCTATAATAAAAAAGACAGATATTAACAGGTGTCACCAAAGATATGAAAAATTGGAACCCTCATGAACTTCTGTTGGCAATGTAAATTGGTGCAACCTCTTTGGAAAACAGTCTCGCAGTTCTTCAGAATGTTAAGCACAGAGTTACCATGTGATCCAGTAATTCTCATAGGTATGCAAAAATCTAAGAGAAGTTAAAACATATGTTTACACAATAACTGATACTTGATAGTCACTGTAGCATTTTTCATAAGACCTCCAAAGTGGAAACAACCCAAAAGTTATATTTCTCTCTTTCTTTGATGTTTCTGTTTCTTTCTCTCTTCCTCCCTCTCTCTCGGAAAATCAATTAAAAATATTTAGGAAACGCCAGTGTTATTGGTGCCAGAGCGCACGCTTGGTGATGGCAGATCCTGTGTCTATATTTCACATAATTGGATCTTCAAAACCTAGGACAGTGTCTGTCACAGAGCAAAATCTTGATAAATATTTGTTGAATGATTACTGGAAACACAATATTAGTTTCTTTACTGTAAAACTTTTAGTTTTCCATGTAACTTTAATATGCATGTAACTCTCCAAGAGAGGAATACCATGTGCAGAATTTGTATATTAGACCTCTTTCCATTGCAAGTGAGAGAAATGAAGTCAGATAGCCTAAGCCAAAGAAGAATCTTTTGAACTGTCAGGAAAGTTTAGTAGTAAATTTGGATTTAAGCCTGGTTGAATGTAATGACTTATGTGATGCTATCTAGGCACTGTATGGTCCATATCTTTATTATGATTTACTAGAGGCCCGGTGCACAAATAAATTTGTGCACTCGGGGGGGTGGTCCCTCAGCCCAGCCTGTGTCCTCTCACAGCCTGGGACCCCTCAGGAGATGTCCACCTGCTGGCATGCCTGGCCAGCCTGGGTGAGGTGCTGACGGCAGTTTGCAGGCTGGCCAAGCCCGCCACACCTGCCCCACCCACTCCACACACCCTGCAGCCTGCCACCCGCCCAGCACACCCCATGCGCCCTGCCCACCCCGCCGTCTGCACCACATCCGCCTCCGTAGTTGCGCTGCCGGCCTCCATCTTGGTTGAGTTAATTTGCATACAGCCACTCTAATTGGCTGGTGGGCGTGGCTTGGCTGGTGGGCATGGCTTAGGCGTCCCAGAGAAATGGTCAATTTCAATATTACTCTTTTATTAGAGTAGATTGTTTATAGATTTCCCCCCCACAATCATGACCATTAATAATTTTTGGCTTATTTTATTCAATATGATTATTCCAACAAGAAAGAAGATCTCTTTCTCTATAACTTGTTAAAGAAATATATTCTGAAACTAGCCTTGATTATCCTCTCTATGTGGGCATGTCTATGAATCATTCACCATGGCTAGAGGAATGCGGTGTTGATTTGTTTAGTCAGTTAAGCACTCATACTACCCTTGGAAATTGAGGGTTGGGTAGTTCTTCAGGCAAAAATAAGACTATTACAAAGTATACAACCCAGAAAAGGGGGAAATTAATGTCGACTGCAAAATACACTCATGCATTAAATTAAAATCTGATCATATTGCTTCTGTACTTTGTAAATTAAAATAGAATCATATCACTACTGCATTTGATTTTTTTAGATAATTATTTTTTGAATCATTGTTTCTCAGACTTGTCACCCACAAAAAGTGGGATTCTACAGTATGGAGTAAAGTGAACATTGCTCTGAAGAGAGCCATCGAGACTCTCTGTAATGTTGAAGGTGGTAGAGGATCTGGGTAGTATTACCCAGACTTCAAGATAATGAAATGTCTACATGCATGTGGGTGTCTGGGCCTGTGTATGTGTCCAGGTGGACAAGAATAAAGAATCATTAGTGGTGACTGGTGCCTGCAGAAGGACCATTTCCACCCTCCTCCCTTTTTTCTTTTTCATTCTCCCCAACTCCCTCCCCCCCCCCTTTTTTTTCTTTTGGGACATCGTGAGGATTAAGTAAACTAATTACATGTAAAGCCCTTAGGGCAGTGCCACATAGTAAGTGCTTAGTAAATGTTAATTATCATAATGATGATTAATCATCTAATGCACCTAATTCTTCTTGCATTTTAATGAGGTGACTGCTACAGATTTTTATTAAAAAACTAGAGGACCGGTGCATGAAATTTGTGCATGGGGGGAGGGTGGGGGTCCCTCAGCCCAGCCTGCCCCCTCTCACAGTCCAGTACCCCTCAGTGGATGTCCTACTGATGGCCCCAGTCTGGCAGGTGCCGTGAGTGTGTGTGTGTGTGTGTGTGTGTGTGTCCATCCCCACTGGGGGCCTGCCTCCAGATGCATCTGATGCTTGGAGCAGTCATCCTGTGTGTGTCTATCTGTACACCGTGGAGGCTTGGAGCTGGCACCCCTCTGTGTTGATCTCTCAGACTCCTGCCATCCCCTACATGTTGTTCTTCCTTTGAGCTGTGACCAGGGCTGGGTGCTGCCTGCCTGCCATGCTTGTCTGCTCCCCATCTTTCTCCAGCCACAGGGAAGCAGGAAAACCCCACCTGCACACTGCCTTATGGCTGGGCTGGCCTTTCCTGCTCCCTGATCCCCCCAAGGTGACTGGGAAGCAGGTAAAAGCCTTCTGCTACCACATAGCCTCCGATCTTTTCTGTTCCATGGGTTGTCGGGTTGTCAGTTGCTGAGGCAATGCCTGCTGGGCTCATGTTGCCAGAGTTATGCCACCAGCGTCCTGCCCCACCGCTATGGGTGCCACCATTTTTGTCTCGGAGTGACAGTTAATTTACATATTACTCTTTTATTAGATAGGATATCAGTTTCCAGTGTAGTTACAGTGCTCTGTAAAGGCCTCTGCCTCATTGATCTGAAAAATGTAGGGAAACTTTCTGAAAGATAACACTGAGAATAATGGAGCAGAAGGTAATGAACCCAATAAAGTATGCAACCCAGTCTTCCTCCTTATACCTTCTTCTCTCTGCCTAGAATTGCCTTTTCTTCACATTCTTCCCCCCACTCCAACCCTCTCCATGGCTCCTTGAAGGCTAGCACAAATACTAATCTATTAGAGAGTAAACTTCTCTTTATTTAAACTGTAATATCTCTAACATGAATGGACTATAGCTTAACACTTTTGTAGTCATTTATTTTGCTTCTTCCATAAAAATTTATGTGCATCTACACATGCACACACACTCACATATATACATACATATGTATTCCCCAAATATCATGATTTCTTATATAATAACATAAGGATCAAGTGGTATATTTAATTGAATCCTGTGCATGTTCATAGAATATGAATGAGATTAAAGATAATTAGGATAGCAATCTTTCAATAAATTCATATTAAACTTTCAAAAATCATAAAGGCTGGTGGAGCTATCTGTTATTTTGCATTACTTGTGTTGTATTTATTCTATTCATGGAAAGAATCAGGAGTGACTTCAGTGACCCAGAAATAGATCACTATATTCTATGTAGATGTACTAAGTATTTTTACAAAAAATTTCTTGTATAAGAAATATTATATAGACACTAGAGGCCCAGTGAATGAAATTTGTGCACAGGGGGACTCCCCTGAGCCCAGCCTGCACCCTCTCCAATCCAGGAATCCTCGGGGGATGTCCGACTGCTGGGGATCAGGCCTAAACCGGTAGTCGGACATCCATCTCACAATCTGGGACTACTAGCTCCTAACTGCCACCCCCCCCACCAGCCTGATCACCCCTAACTGTCTCTGCCTGCTGGCCTGATTGACCCTCATTGCCTATCCTTCTGACCTGGTTGCCCCACGCAGCCTGCTGTTTGGTTGCCCCTCACTGCCCCCCTGGCTGGCCTGGTCACCCCATGCAGCCTGCTGTTTGGTCTTTTGGTTGCCCCTCACTGCCCCTCCTGCCTGCCTGGTTTCCCCATGCAGACTGGTGTTCAGTTGTTGCCTGAGGGCATCCCAACCAATTCTGCATGTTACTCTTTTATTAGTATAGATGGCTCTTGCTGTCTAGAGGGTCACCATTTTAAAGTATGCTGACTGAAGTAGTCATATAAAAATAAAGTATAAAGACAAATAATAAAACATATGTTTATATATGTGATTATATTTAATTGGGATGAATGATATGATTGCAAAGATCAAGACAATACTATACAAAAACTTTATTTAATTTTGAAATAGTCTTAACACTCTTCATTCTATCCCCACTGACATTGCTGATTCAAATGCTTTTTTCCCCCTCATCTACACACTACCAACTTTTTCTACTTTGTTTTTCCCAGTACTGGCTTCTGTGTGCTCCAATTCATCCTTCACACTACAGCAAATAACAGTATAAAATGGAATTGAGTTTCAGCTGTGATAGAGTAACTGGGATTTGCTCCTCACTGTAAACAACTAGAAAATTGGACAAAATGTATGAAGAAAACAATTTTCAGACATTGGACATTAGGCAGCATAGGACTATGATTCCTTATAGAAGGGACACAGACAAAATGAGCATTAAAATAGCCCCATATTTCAATCTACAGGCACTTTTCTGACAATGGTGAAATGAGGGGAATCAAAAGCAAAGCATAGAGTTTTTTGATTTTCATTGAATTGAAGAGATAAAAACTAAAGTTTGAGGAGGTTAAAGAAGCTGTAAATTGTAGGAAAGAATAACAGCGAGGAAGAAACTAAAATAGAAGTGTTCCAGAAGTCTGCATGGGTATTCTATATATAGCCTATTACTGTATGTGAAGCCACATATGCAGAATGTGAAACTTAATGGAGCTGAGCCAAGAACAACCAGGAAAATTAAAATAGAAAAATTACCAGAGCTCTTACTGGGATAGGAGATTTTTTTATTTCAAACCAACCAGAATGAGGAATCATTTTGAATGGTGCATTCAGTAGATCCCAAATGAGGGTCACACATAAGTAGTAGGGCTAAATTAGAGTGCAGGTTACTTTAAATATGACCTAATAAAGATTTTTTTAAAAAGCAAGACTTTAAAAGGATTAAGCTTACCCTCAAGGAAGTTAACTATCATTAAAAAAAGTAATACTCACTGAATGAATACTGGACACTCCGTAATGTAAAATTCAGAATACCCAGCATCCAATTAAAATATCGGACATGAGAGGATGATATGAGCCTGAAAGGTGTGGTGCATCTCTTCAGTTGCAGAAAATATGAAATACTGCCATTTACATTCAGTCGATCCCAAATGAGGGATATTGAGAACATAATGTTAGCAAAATAATTCAGAAAGAAAGTCAAGAACATATGATTTCACTCACATGTGGGATATAAAACTGAAAGCAACAAGTGAGCAAACAAGACAAACACTGATAGACACAGAATACAGTATGGTGGTTACTGGAGAGAAAGGGCTTTGCGGGGGAGGCAGTAAAAGGTGAAGAAGGTCACACATATGGTGTGGAAGGAGATTTGTCTTTGGGTGGTAAACACACAATGCAATACACATGTCATGTGTCATAGAAATGTGTACTTGGCACATAAATAATTTTATTAGCCAAAGTCACTTCAATAAATTTAATTTAAAAAGAAAAGAAAAATAAGTCAATAAAAACTGTCCCAGAAAACATAGAAGTAGTATACTTAGCATGTGAAGAGTGTAAATTGCCTGAGGTACATGTCCTAAATATGCTCCCAGATTTAAAAGAATACATGAACATACTGAGAATGGAAATTAAAGAGGTAAAAAGAACCAAATGGAATGTCTAGAGGTGACAGACTCATTATATGAAATGAAAAATTCACATGACCAAAGGAAAAGAAATTTAGGTGCTGCAAAAGACAAGGTCAGTGAACTTGAATCTACACAACAAGAAGACCATTCAAACTGATGCATAAGGAGAAGAAGATAGAAGCCCAAAGAAACAGATCCTCAAAGACAAGTGAGTCATTACAGTGTGTATAGGCGGGAAACCAAAAGTGAAAAATAGTGAATGATAATTTCCTATTCTGATGAAAACCCATAGATTTAAGAAGTTTTGTGAACCTGATGTTAATATGAGTACAAAAACAAACACCTGAAGGCACATCATAATTGAAACTTTAATGATGAATGCGTTTTATTTCCTTACAAACAGCTGATTAACTTCATATAAGGGGAGAAATCCTCTTCTGAAGCAATGCTAGCCAGTTAATAATAAAATGATATAATGAAATACCTAAAAACTACATGTTTAAATCAAAAGAAATCAAGAAGTAAGTAAATGAGGAACAAAGAACAATGGGACAAATAGAAAATAATGTCAAGGTGATAAATTTGACTTGAAACATATCAGTAATTTAAATTTAAAATTAATTGTTTTAAAAGGCCAATCAAAGGCAGAAATAATCAGATTGAGTAAAAAAGCAAGATCTAATGAAATGCTGTCTATAAGAAACTACTTTGATATAAAGACTTTTATAGATCAAAAATAGTATGGAAATGATGTACAAGTACTCATTTAAAAAAGAAATGCAGCCCTGGCCAGTGTGGCTCAGTTGGTTGGGCAAACTCCCATGCGCTGAAAGGTCACCGGCTCCATTCCTGATCTTCAGTTCTTGGTTGGGGCACATGCAGGAGGCAGCTGGAACTACTTTGCTATTCCTCTCTCTCTTTTTCTAAAAATTAATTTAAAAAATGACATGCAAAGGTTATGTGAATATCAGACAAATTCCTTTTCTCTTCCTAGTTCATTGAAAATTTTTATCATGCATCAGTGCTGTGTTTGGCCCAAGGCTTTTTCTGCACCTAAATATGGCCAATTGATTTTTAACAAACAAGTCAAGGGAATTTATCTAGAAAGGTTAAAATTTTCAACAAATAATGCCAGAAAACTATTTGTATTCCAAAAATATGTATTTTTCCTTACCCCATACTATATACAAATTCATAATGAATCATCAATATAACATAAAAGTTAAATTTATATCTCTAAGGAAACAAGACATTTCAGAGTTTTTATGAGAAAGAATTGCAACCCTAGAATAGGCAAAGTTATTTTCAATAGGACATATAATCACAAATTATAAAGGAAAAAACTCATAAATTTTACATAATAACAAATGTAAACTACTTTTTGAAGATGCCATTAAGAAAATAAAAGGGACAACAAACTTGACAACCTAGATGAAATGGACAGATTTCTAGAACATACAACTTACCAAGACTGAATCACAAAGACTGGAACAAGTAACAAAAACCTTCTAAAAAACAAAAGTCCTGTATCTTTATTTATTTTATTTAATGTGATTTTCATAACTTTAATTATTTAAGCCATACCTTTCATCTCCTAATTTTTTTTCAATCTTTTATCACTAAATCTAGTATGACTTCTGTTTACAATGATGTTAACTTTTTTAGGGTGTAGAAAATGTGTTCAAGTTCTCTGATCTTTCCCTGATTTCATTTTGTGATACATGTTCTTTATGCTTAATTTCCTTAGTTCTTTCAAATTCTTGAATGGGAAGACAATTTTTTTCTGAATAATTGTATGTGAGATCTAAATATTAGAATTAGGTGTGTGGTTTGAGTCATTCGTAATTCGTTATGACGCCTTCTCACTAAGTCTTCCTGGGGGTTAAACTTAGTTTTTGGTTCACAGTGAAGCACCTGGAGACCTAAACTATTATGGCCTGAGAATCACAGGTTTTCTCCATTTTTCCCCTCACTTCACTTCTGGCAGTTTCTTACAGATGTCTGACATTTGATGATAAACTAGAAATATTAGAAAGTAATATATACATGTAATTGTCATTCAGACTTTGAAACATTACTTGAGAAATATTGAGAAATATACCTGAATATTTAAGTGTTTCAAAATTTGGAAATATTGAGGACAGATATCTAGGTGGCTGATGAAAAAAGTTTTTATCTGGTTATTTTATCAGCCAGAGTGTATGGTTTGATATCCTCTTACTTTTCTTAAGAATATATTATACTCCTAGCTGGTTTTGCTCGGTAGACATCGGCCTGTGGACTGAATGGTCCAGGTTCAATTCCAGTCAGGGGTACATGCTTGGGTTGCGGGCTTAATCTCCAGTATGGGGCATGTAGGAGGCAGCCAATTAATGATTCTCTCTCATCATTGGTATTTCTATCTCTGTCTCCCTCTCCCTTCCTTTCTGAAATCAATAAAAAATATATTTAAAAAATTACAAAAACATCCTTACAAATATCTCAACTAATAAAAGCATAATATTGAAATTAACCATTTCTCTGGGATGGGGTAGGCCACGCCCACCAGCCAATCAGAGCAACTAGACAGATTAGACCAGACAACATGGCGGCCGCCACTCACGGACCTGAGTAAACGGCAGCTTCCATTGCAGCAAGAGTGAAAATGAAACTGCGGCCCACTCCGCTTAAACTGGCTCAAGCAAAACACGTTTGCAACAAAATAACAATCATAGAATCCTCAGGAGCTGAAGGGAACAGCAGGCCTGGCCTCACCACTAAGTAACATTGTCTCATTATAGACACCTCGAGGTGAAGCAGAGAGGAGGCTTCGTTAGTAGGCCGGCTTAAAGGAACAGCACATCAATTATAGAAGATAAACAAACCCCAGAAACCTGCGTCCAGCCAGCCTTGCTGGGACATTGGGTCAGTGGGAGCTGTGGGCAGCCTTAAAGCCTGAAAGCGCCAATCAGCCCGTCACCCACGCTGGCCACAACCCAATGGGGTGAGGGACGTTCCTGGGGGGCTTGGCTAGCCTGGAGACAGCCATCAGCCCCTCACCCAGCCTGGTCAGGCACGCCAGCAGGTGGACATCCCCCGAGGGGTCCCCGACTGTGAGAGGGCACAGGCGGGGCTGAGGGACCTCCCAAGTGCACAGAGCGGCTGCAGGGCGGAACAGTGCAGGACCCAGGACCCATGAGTGGGAAAGAGGCAGCAGGGTTGGCGGCCTGCTTGGCGGCTCCCCAGGCCTTTTGTGGGGCAACGGGGAGCAGGTAAGAGGCAGTGGGGGCCGGGGGCCTGCTTCGCAGCTCCTCAGGCCCTTTGAGGGGCACTGGGGAACAGGTAAGAGGTGGCGGGGGGTTGGCGGCCTGCTTGCCGGCTGCCCAGGCCCTTTGAGGGGCATCAGGGAGTGGGAAAGAGGCAGCGAGGGGTCAGCAGCCTGCTTGATAGGCTTCCCAGGCCCTTTGCAGGGCACTGGGGAGCAGGAAAGCAAGGCTGCAGGGGCCGGGGTCCTGCTTGGCAACTCCCCAGACCCCTTGGTGGCACCAGGGAGTGGGAAAGGGAGGCAACAGGGGACCGGTGAGTGGGAAAGAGTCGGCGGCCTGCTTGGCGGCTCCCCAGGCCCTTTGGGGGGCACTGAGGAGCAGGAAAGCAAACTCTTGAGGGCTGGGGGCCTGCTTGGCGGCTCCCCAGGTTCCTTCCGGGGATCAGGGAGCAGGAAAAGGCTGGCCTGACCATGAGGCGGGGTTTTCCCTGCTTTCTGGTGGCTGGAGGAAGATGGACAGTAGGCAAGCTTGGGAGGCAGGCAGCACCCAGCCCTGGCCATAGCTCAAAAAATAGAACAACATGCAGGAGAAGGCAAGAGTCTGAGAGATCAACATAGAGGGGGTGCCTGCTCCAAGCCTGGGGGCAGGCCCCCAGCAGGTAGACACACACAGGAGGACTGCTTCGAGCCTCAGATGCGGCTGGGGGAAGGTCCCCAGTGGCGACACACACACACACACAAAAGGCGCCTGGCAGACTGGGGCCATCATAGGACATCCACTGAGGGGTACTGGACTGTGAGAAGGGGCAGGCTGGGCTGAGGGACCCCCACCCTCCCCCCGTGCATGAATTTCATGTACCAGTCCCCTAGTATTCTTTATGATAGGAAGAAAAAGTCAGTGTCTTGAATTTTTGGCTGCTTGATTAATCCTTGTTGAAGAAAACATTTATGTAGATTAGTATAAAACTTTAAAAATTATATCTTATTTAGTTTAAGTCAGTTTATACATTATTTGGGAAAGTTTATTTTCTCTGCATGAAAGTGATACTCACTCCTTGGAGCTGGGACAGGAAGTTCCCATAGTATTGCTCAGATTTGTCCAGCTACTAATGTCTGGACTAGAAATATTTCAAAGAAATATTTTAAACAAATGGTAATACTGTGATGGAAACCACTGAGTTTTCTGTTCAATTTGTTTTTCCTAAATACTGGAAGCCTATCTCGTCTGACTTTAGTTATGAAGAGTAAAAACCTGATCAAACTTGGGCTAACCAACTGTTGATTTTCAAGATTCTGGAATCAATTGAATAGAGAAGACATAAACAAGCTCAGGAGCAGTGATGTTGCTGTTTACTTTCATGTACAAAGATCTATGAGAGACCAGAGATGGGAAGTGAAGAGAACATATCCCTTGGATTCTTAGGATGTCCTATTTCTTGGTTCTTTTCCTTTCCTGTAGCCCAGAGAGAGCCTAGAAGTTTTTAGGTTACTTAAAAGTCAAATATTTCGTTAACATAGATGATTGCCTCTTGATAAATATCCTCCCACACTTTCCGTTCTACTCATTTTCCTTTTGCATCCTCTTTTCTCTTTAAACTAGTTCTGTTATTTTCAACCACAATCCTAATTAATATGATATCCACACTTTGAGGAAAGATAAAATGAAGTAACAATAAAATGCATTATATACTAGTAAAGCAGTTTTGAAATTTGCAGTTGAGTGTTTTCTGTGGTAAGAACAGATTTGGGCTGAGAGGAAGAGAAAATATTGCCTATTTTTTTCAAGCACAGATTTGGTTTGCTTTTATAAATCAGGACCAGCCATTGCAATAGTATACATGATTAAAAAGAAACTGGTTATTTAAAATAATATTGAGTCATGTGACACGAGTTTATTTGTCAATAAGTAGCTTTTACAATGGGCTATCATGCCTTATCTACTCCTGTCAGAGCACACCTGTAGCCCTACTGGAGCTCTGATGTTCTGAGTTGTAATGAGTTGCCATGAGTCCATGTATTCTTCTGAATTCTTCCATTCGACTACACCAGGGCTGATTCCTTCTTGAACCCTGCCCACTGTACTAACTGTTCTGAACTTAGTCCAAGTTTCTCTTTTATCCTCTGCTTGCCAATTGTCAGAGACACCGGTCATTTCTTGGCAGCGGGACGGATGGAGAAGCCATGAGAGGTTGTGGGTATATAAGAATGAGTCTTTATGGCAGAAGCCGGTGGCCACATAGCCATCAGACAAGACAGTAGTTTACAGCCAAGTCCATACAGGCAGGTAGCCAGGCACCAGCTGGTAAATTTCTTTCTCATAAAGCAGTATCAGTCTCTGTACTCACAGTTATTATTTGAGCTGCTGGACACTGCCTCCTAGACTCACCGCCTCACATTATCCGGCACCTGAGTTCTCTGGCTCAGCAGCTTCTCCTGTCTCTCCTGCCCAGCTATTTTCTCTCTAGCAGACTTCTTCACACGCCATCCTCAGCCAACTAGACTGGTCAGTAACCTACTTTTACATTATTTAGACAAAAAAGCCTTCATGCTGATAGTTACATCAATCATATTGCTGCTGAAGGGCATGGTGTACCATGTGTCCTTGCACCTCTTCATCATATCTTGGCCTGATTAGGATTCCCAGGCTCAGAGTCCTTGGATGTTCAGATTAGGCTCATGCCCAGTGTGGCCTTTGGCCATTCTGGCATGTTGATAACAAGACCTCTGTGCTCCCATTGGCCTTGCCTATCCTGGGACCTGGTGTGCTCCCCACAACACCCCAACTCCTCTCCTCTAGTACTAGTTTACTAAAGTCCTTGAAAGATAATGTTGGGACCCTCAACTCCTTCACACTGAAGTAGAGGGAAGAATTTTCTGCTTCTGTGGAGGTAAAGGACCATCTAGATTTTATCCTTTCCCCCCCTGGGATGTCCAGGAATCCATAAAATTTTCCAGGCGTATTCACATACAATAGTAAAAATATGATTCTCAAGAGAACCTCTCTTAATAAGGTGAATTTTATGCTAGAGCTGAAGCTTTCCCTTTAAGATTTTCTTCTGAGAGAGACTGGACAGAAGATTGTTGTTGTTTTCCATGGTTTAAGCCATTATGGATCTTTGATGAGTCCCACTATTGATCTGACAGTTGTCAGCTTTTGGAATGACTGATTAGTATATCTTCCTGTGCTCTCATTCCTCAGTCTTGTCCATTTCAATGACTTTTATTACAGGGCTCAGTTACCTACTAGTTACCTACTTGTTCACTGTGCATGGAGTATATAGAGAAATGGGCTCTTGAATTTTATTTACATGAATCTTTGGTGGCATCCCATTAGTCACAAAACAACTCTACTTGGAATACAATCACAACAGTAATCAGATGTCCCTTTCAACTTTTAATCAGAAATATCAAGCCCATATAGTATGGTTATTTTTCATCAGATACTCCATTCCTTTGATCCTGCAGGCTCCTAATCACACAGCCAATTACCTTCACCTGTCTTGTAATATCACGTTTCTCTTCAATGAACCAGAATGAATGGCTAAATTATATAGGAATTCTGTCACTTCAGGTTTATTCTCTTTCCCACCTGAATGTATGTCTTGAGATAGTGTTGAATTTTTATCTCTTTACATTTTTTCACAAAACAATTTCCATCTCAGGCTTTCTAGTTAAGGTGTTCCCTCTTAGGCCACCTCTATTTTCATTACTTTGCTTCTTGTCTCAAACAATATAGCTGCTGCTATTTTTTCTCATTTAGCCCATCTTATTCTGTAACAACTCTCAATATTCTAATGTTTTGTGAAGATAACGTGTTTATTGACTGTATTAGTGTAGGGTAAATTCTATATATTTGAAAACTGCAACAACAGAAAGCAAAATAAAATCCCTTCCACTTTTTAGGTCAACATTAAATTCTCATTGTACCCAGATGATATTTAATTGGTTAGATATTTATATAATTACACTAGAGGCCTGGTGCACAAAAATTTGTGCACTTGGGTGGTGGTGGGGGGAGGGTTCCCTCAGCCCATCCCAACCTGTGCCCTCTTGCAGTTTGGGACCCCTTGGAGGATGTCCACCTGCTGGCTTAGGCCCAATTCCCCAGGGCAGTCAGACATCCCTCTGGCATATCCCAGGAGCCCTTGGGGTATGTCCACTTGCCAGCAGGGAGCAGACCTAAGCTGCAGTTGGACATCCTTAGTGCTGCTGAGGCAGGAGAGGCTCCCACCACCACCACTCTACTGGCAGCCATCAGCCTGCTTGTGGCTGAGCAGAGCTCCCCCTGTGGGAGTGCAGTGACTACCAGGTGCAGCTCCTGCATTGAGTGTCTGCCCCCTGGTGGTCAGTGTGTGTCATAGTGACCAGTCACTCCCAGTGGTTCTGCTGTTAGGGTCAATTTGCATATTACCCTTGTATAGGATAACCTATGTAATTAAGTAATTATATTTATATAACTAACATTGGAATGAGAGACCGTATAGTGTTCTCAGCGTCCAGTACAGGGAGGAAGAATGCTGCCGGAAACAAGCTTTGTTTCTGATTTTGCATATTACAGAGGAAACCAGTGCACATGTAAAGGCTCAGTTATTTTTTATTTAATAAATGTGAAAATGAACATATTTTGTAAACCAGTTGCAGTTTAAAATTTAAAATACTTGATTAATTAGTCACTTAACAAATATCCCAAACTGGTTTTTAAGAAAAATTTACAATGTACTAGTATAGCATGCCTAGCTGTTCACAGAAGCTGAATTTTTGGTTTTGAACATTTGGTTTCTTATTCAGACATGTCTGAAATTAACTGAATTTGTTATTCAATTTTTCTCTTAGTTTCTGGATGAGCTGACTTTGTGATTTATTCTGGGTGATGCTATCAGACTGCAGACCCACTGTATCTGGGGTTGGATAGGTTGTGCACTGCAAAACACAGTGGACACCATGTCTCTGTAATCTCCAGGAGTACCCCCCTTGGAAGTATGCAGTGCACAGCCAGCATGGCTATAGGTAGTGATCCTGGCCAGAGGCTTCATCAATGAATTTTTTTTCATTCCAATTTTAGCATATGTGCTGCCGGAGCGAGCACAATCAATGAGTAATTTTAAACCATGAGTGCTAGTCACTTGATATTACCTAATGACCATACGCTGCTTTAAATTACTGAAAATTTGCTTAGTTTGGAGTTTCTGTATCCAATTTTAAATAACTTTGCTTTATGCCCATGTGATCAAATGGTTTTGATTGGAACAGACTGACACACAGGAAATTCATGCACCTTGGTTCCCTGGGAAACCAGGCTAAGAATAGTTTTCTTTGCACATCCTGGTTTCCTCTAATGAGGGCCAGTATAGCATTGTGAATGCCATGCTGTAACCTGTAAATCCCAAGAAACCTTTATTTTCTGATGCTTTTAATGAACTTTGGCAAATATTTAGATTAGAAAGCATTTCATATATTTGCATGAATTTGATGATTTCTGAGGTCAGTGTGTGTGTGTGTGTGTGTATTTCTTTCCACTCATTGGATTACCATGTGTGAAGTATAATGTATAGGTTTTGGGCATCTACTGTTGATAAAAACAGTTCATAAAGATATGGATATTCAAAGTTATTTAATTAAAATAAGCTTTTTATTTAAAATACTAGAGGCCCGGTGCATGAATATTCGTGCACTGGGGGAGAGGGAGTGGTCCCTCAGCAGGGTCTGCCCCCTCTCA
Organism: Murina feae; assembly: GCA_004026665.1. Lineage (NCBI taxonomy): Eukaryota > Metazoa > Chordata > Mammalia > Chiroptera > Vespertilionidae > Murina > Murina feae. Next base: position 7,993 of record PVJC01016266.1, on the reverse strand, counting down.
CAGTCCAGGAGCCCTCAGGGGATGTCCTATTGACTGGCCTCCCTCAGCAGGAGGTGGCTAGGCTGATCAGGAGAAGGCGCTGCCTTCATCACCCGTTGTTGCTGCCACTTCCAGCTGCGCTGCTTCGAGGCCTGAGCCCCAGGACTCGCAGCCACCAGGGCTCATGGCTGCCTGAGCCCACAGCTACCATGAGCCCGGGGCATCAAAGCTGCTGTGGCTTTGTCCAGATGGATGGCCAGAAGACATCTGCCCTAATTAGCATATTACCCTTTTATTAGTATAGATATTTTATTGACTTTTTACAGAAAGGAAGGGAGAGAGAGAGTTAGAAACATCGGTGAGAGAGAAATATCGATCAGCTGCCTCCTTCACACCTACTGGGGATGTGCCCGCAACCAAGGTACATGCCCTTGACCAGAATCGAACCTGGGACCTTTCAGTCCGCAGACTGACGCTCTATCCACCAAGCCAAACTGGTCAGGGCTAAAATAAGCTTTTAAAATATATCATACAAATTGTTTCTATAAGGCTTCTAATCATGTACTTGATTATTTGTTATTCTTTGTATTCTTTCTTTTATATTAAATTCTAATCTTTGAAATCCTTTTGCTGCACTTATTTATTTAATTTATTTTACAGATACTTGACAGGTACTGCTTGAATATTGGACATTTGTTCATTATTCAGTGAAGAAAGTTTTGGAAATAGTTCTTAAATGTGGCACATGACAAGTTGCAGTTTTCTTTATAAGCTTTGACATGTGTATAGTATTTACTAAAGGTTTTTATGTCTATACAAATCTTTAAAACTATTTTTATACTAGTACGTTGCCTTACTTTAAGAAAGCATACATTTGTACAGTGTATTTTTGAGAGTTCTGTATGCATGAGCAGTGGGGATTTGCTGCCCAGAGATATACTGTTCAAGATTTTTATATTATGTGGAAAAAACTAACTTAAGTCACAAATATAACCAATACTATGGTCAGAAACTAAGAATTCGCTTTCAATAGAAAAAAGAAAAACATTAAGGAAAACCTAAGGCATCCTACAATTAGCTACTTACAATGCAAACAAGTTTCAACGTTGTAATGGAAGCATTTGTCTGGCTAGAACTAGACATTGAGCGATTCAGCATTATCTGTGTAAGTGCTGATGGCCATGCCTGATTGAACACATCGCTCTCATTTTTTGCCCTAAGCTGTTAATAATCATTAACAGCCTTGAGGTGGATTAAAATAACATGGATGGACAGATTGGGAAAACCCCATGATGTTTAGCTGTGGGAAGGTGAAAACAAAGTATAGATTGTGCCTAGGCCATTTGTTTTTATGTGCCACAATGTAAAATAATTTGGGCAAAGTTTTAATGTTACTGGAAGAAGGTGGAAAAGACTATGTATGGCATAAAATGTTACAAGTGAGGACGTCTGATATCTAAAGGCAAAGATGGCTGTCTAAGTCCATATCTCTTAATATTTCCTCCCAAAACAATAGAGAAACACCAAGAATGGAACTGCACCAACATATATCTGTCATTCAAAATATGTATTATAAAAATGTTAAAATTTTTTCTCAAGGTCTAGGAGTATCAATTCTGAGAGTACTTTATATATATATCAAGACTGAGCAAATAATTACACATATTTTAAATAATTTGGGCTGTGTTTCTCACTCAAAGAAAAGACTTCCTAAATAAGGAAACAGGATAGGTTAGAATGAACTCCCTTACTCCCTACCTGTCTCTCACTTTTTTTCTCTTTCTTTCTCATATATACATACATACCTAGAGATATAAATGTCTGTATATATACATGTATACATGCATGTATACATATAAATGACTAGGTTTCAAATTAATCAGCAATGTTCTTAATGGCATCTAGAATATTGAATTTTTTCCAGAGGTTTTCAATTTATTTTGCCCACATCCATCAGAGGAATCATTATTTATGGCAGCTATTGCCTTATATAATAAAAGGCTAATATGCAAATAGACCAAATGGTAGAACAACTGGAACAATTGAACAACTGGTCACTATGATATGTGCTGACCACCAGGGGGCATGTGGAACATGGTGGGCATTGGCCACGGCAGGATGGTGGAGCAGGTGAGCGGGCATGCCAGACCAAGGCAGGGCACTGGTCGCTGTCGTTGGGGAGAACCTCTGGTGGTTACTGAAAACTCTTTGCTCCTGTGCGCCACAATCCCACCCAGCACTCGCACCTGCTGCTGGTGCTCACCCCACCACTCACACCCGCAGCCAGGTCCTGCTCACTCAGGACCATCAGCAGATGCAAGTGGTGGCTGCCAGCCCTGATCACCCCTAGGACTTTTCCATTTCCCACTGCTCCTGAGGGCAGCAGGTGCCTCTTGCACCCACTGATGATGCCGGCCCCACTTGCACATGCTGCTGGTGCTGACCCCAGCGGGTATGAACAAGGCAAGTGCCATCAGCATATGGGAGCAGCGGCAGCAGGAGTGGGGCTGCTGGCAGGCAGAAGACCAGGGGTTGTGGTGGAAGGGGCCAGGTGGGGGTGCGGAGGTTGAGCTGAGATCCATCCCTGTGCCTACTGCAGCCTTGTAGCCTGCAGATCCTTTCAAGGTGCATGAATTTATGCACTGGGCCCCTAGTGAACTATATTTCTTAATAAGACTTGAAAGTCAAAATTACTCTTGGTCCATGGGCTGTAGAATGGATATCATGTTAGTAGGCATGAAAATAACATTAATCTCATTGTACATCTCTGTCAGAGCTCTTAGGATCGTGACCCAGTGCATTGTCAATAAGCAGCAATATTTTGAAAGGCATTTTTTTTTGCATCAGGTGTCAACAGTGGACTTAAAATATTCAGTAAATAATGTTGAAAACAGATGTGCTGCAATCCAGGCTTTGTTGTTCCATTTGTAGAGCATAGGCAGAATAGATTTAGCATGATTTTTAAGGGCCTCAGAATTTTTGGGATGGAAAATGAGCACTGGCCTCAACTGAAAGTCACTCGCTGCATTAACCCCTAACAAGAGAGTCAGCCTGTCCTTTGAAGCTCTGAAGATAGGCATTGACTTCTCTGTAGCTATGAAAGTCCTGGATGACTCTCCTTCCAATATCCGATTGTTTCATCTACATTGAATATCTGTTGTTTAGTATAGACACTTTCATTAATTATATCTTATTTCATTAGCTATATCTTATGGATAACTTGCTGCATCTTTTACATCAACACTGGCAGCTTCACCTTGAACTTTTATGTTACAGAGTTGGATTTTTTCCTGACCTGCTGGCTTCAAACATTTTTTCTGTTATCTTCTTCACCTTTCTCAGCCTTGATAAAATTGAAGAGTTAGGGTCTTGCTCTGGATTAGGATTTGGCTTAAGGGATTGTTGTGGCTCATTTGATCTTTTATCCAGACCACTAAAACTTTCTCCATGTCAGCAATAAGGCCATTTTGCTTTCTTATCATTCCTGTGTTCACTAGAGCAGCAAGTTCAATAACCTTCAAGAACTTTTACTTTTCATTCACAACTTGGCGTAATGTTTGGTGGGAAAAAAGCCTAGCTTTCAGCCTGTCTTGGCTTTCAACATGCATTCCTTCCCAAGTTTAATCATTTCTAGCCTTTGATTTAAAGTGGGAGATGTGCAACTCTCACTTAGATGTCACTGTAGGGTTATTAATTGGCCTAACTTTAATATTGTTCCGTTTCAAAAAATAGGGAAACTGAGGAGAGGGAGAGAGATGAAAGGATGGCCAGTTGATAGAGCAATGAGAACATGATCAGCATTTATCAGTTAAGTTTGCCCTCTTGTATGGGCACAGTTCTTGGTGCCCCCAAATTAGAACAGTGACAAGAGAGATCACTGATCATAGATGACCATAAAAAAACGTTGAACATGAAAAATTTTGAAATGTTGCAGGAATTACCAAAATGTGATTCAGAGACATGAAGGGAACAAATGCTGTTGGAAAAATGGTACCAAGAGACTTGCTGGTGTGGAGTTGCCACAAACCCTCAATTTATAAAAAATGCAATATCTGTGAAGTGCAATACAGTGAAGTGCAATAAAATGAAGTATGCCTGTATCGTGATTTTAATGCAGTGAGACCCATTTTGGACTTCTGGTCCCCAGAACTGTAAGATAATAAATGCGTGGTCTTTTAAGCCAGCAAATTTGCGGTGTTCATTACAGCAGACATCGAAAACTAATATAATGTGTGATCAGCCTAGCACAGTGCTTGGTAAATAATTGGAACCCAATGTATTTTACTAGTATTTTAAGCCTTTTTTTCTTCTTCATGTTTTTGGCTGGTCTTCTACCCTACCCTCTAGCAAATACTTCTCTTGCAAAATTTGCCCTAAAATAGAACTTAGCCTGGCCACTTGAGTTGGGATTTTGCTACTTTGTACAAAGGGGGAGATAGATAAACTCAGCATCATATTTGGACCAGGAGCCAACAAACTTTTTTGGTAAAGACAGTATATTTTAGGCTTGGCAGTTCATATGATCTTTGTCTGAATTACTCAACTGTGCAGGTGTAGTAGGAAAGCAGCCATAGCAATACGTAAATGAGTTTGCTTGCGTTCCAATAAAACTTTACAAGAACAGCAGTGAGCTGCATTTAATCTGTGGTGTATAGTTTGCTGACCCACAATGTACTCTCTTTATCTCACTCTTTCTCTTCACCTTCACACAAGATAATTCTTTCAAGGTTAAGGTGAGACATGGAGGTGAATCAAATTCTCCCATCTCTGTAGAATCATTCAGAAGACTTTTCTCTGCTTTTGTCTCTGTTTCATCTGTGAGTTGGAAATCAAAATAAACTGATGACTGTAACAGCAGCAGTCATCCTGTAATCATTATAATTTATAGGACAATGGAGAATGGGTTTTTTATCTTCTCAAATCCTGCCCCAGGCCACAAGGCTATCTGGATTATTTATTTATCTCTCCAGGTGCAAACTCCGCTGCTTTAAAACGAATCGCCATTTATCAGGAATTTGTTAACTTGAATCCTGAAGGTGTCATCTTCTGATTTCTGAAATCATAAAAGACTCTGAATGCCTATTTGAAAGACAATTAGAAGAAGAGAATATAATTAGAAACTCCATTAAAAAGGGCTTAATTTCTCCTCCTTGGGTTGAGCAGTTTCAGTAGTTCTGTACTTTGCTTTTTGTCCGTTACCTATATCCACATGCAGTGTCATTTGCCTTGAAATGTGACAAAGTGATCTGAGCCCTGGATCCTGCTGCAGAGGGAGGCGTTATCGATTTCTTGGAGAGTAGCAAGAAGGCTTGCAATGTTGCTGTTAAATTTGGCTGACAGATCACCACAGCTTGTGACATCTAATTTACTATAATGAAATCATGGGATTCTCTAGCTCTCAGGCCTGAGGAGAGGTGAAAGGTCGCAAAAGTGAGGATCCTAAGCAGCCAGGCATGAAGGGTAGTTATTAGCACAGGCCAGTCTCATTCTCTAAGGAAATTAGGTGAATTCACCTGCTCGGTGTTAGCCAGATGGTCTTCTCAGCAAATGGGGAAATTTTAAATATCTAATTATGACTGTGAGGGCTACAAGTAAATTGCTCAATCAGGAAACTTTATTTATGGTTCCATTTTAAAGCCTTATAGATTGTTGTAATTTCACAGCTAAGAATGTGTTAATCATTGAAAGTTTTCTTTATGCTTGAGAATACTGTAAGCAATTTTTTAATGAGCTAAGTCTCTTTTTTCAATAATTTTTGTTAAGTTATATAGTACTCTGAGAAGGTTTGAAGTCTATTAAACCCAGATCCTGCTTAACTGATATGTTTTTCTAACTGTCTTATTCTTTTGGGCATGACTTTTATGAGGAAACAACAAAAGAAAAGCAAACAAACGAACTGATACTGGGGTTTTCTTTAGACTCAATGACTTTCAGGGTTCCTTACAGCCTCTAGTACAGTCAGTTCAGTGTCTAACCTTGATCCACATACTCCCTTAGTGGCCCCCAAACTCTCTTTCCTCAGACATATACTGAGTGAGTTGCATTCTGATAAACAACTAAGAATCTTTCAGTATAACATCATGATTTCATATTTATATTCCTATACATGTAGTTGGTATTCTAATTGGGTCATTGAAGCACAAAACGATTTCTGAATCATATGAGAAAGTTGAATAAAATTCAACATATATTTCATACTAATGGCTGTTTGTTCACAATTCAAAAAAAATAGTACGGTCCTTTGGGAGAGTGCTGGAATAGATATTGATATAAATACATTTTATCTTCATCTCTGTCATTTCCTTTTCATGTAGTAGCTATGACCCATTTAACTTTCTGAATCTCAGTTTCTTTATCTTGAGATGGAGCTAGTAGTATAACCATTCTTGCAAGCTTACCTGCCCATAGAAGTAGGCACTTCTACGCATGCTATCTAATTTCTCCTGACAGACCTGTAAGGTTAGCATATAAGAAAATTGTGGCAGAGAGTAGACGATACTTGCAAAATCTGATGGCTGACACATGTCACAGTTGGAATTTCAATCCAGATTTTCTAGCTCCAAGCAAAGTTTTTTGTTTTTGTTTGCAGTGAATCTCAGCTGCTTCCACAGAGTTTGCCCAAGGAACAAATTAGACTTTGCAAAACATATAGCTCTGTAGACATGAGGTAAGATTACTAATTATTTTGACAACCGATAATTTTGATGTGGGTACCCTTTTAAAACCCATATATTGCCCAGCAGGCGTGGCTCAGTGGTTGAATGTGGACCTATGAACTAAGAAGTCATAGTTCAGTTTGTAGTCAGTGCACTTGCTCAAGTTGCGGGCTCAGTCCCTGGTGTGGGGTGTGCAGGAGGAGGCTGATAAACAATTCTTTCACATCATTGCTGTTTCTATCTCTCTCCCTCTGCCTTCCCCTCTGAAATCAACTAAAAATAAATAAAATCCATATATTGTAATTCATACTATAATCATAATAATAGCCTAAATTTTCTTCATCTTAAAATGCCAGGAATTATGGAAAGTGCTTTAATAAATTCCCATCACTTAATCCTCCCTATAAGCCTACAAGGTCGGTATGAGAAATGCTCAGTTTATATTTGAAGAATATGAACAGTGCGGCTTTGAATTTCAAAATCTAATTGACTATTTTTTAGCTTTTCTCCTTTGTAAACAATTTGGTTTGTCTGAAAACCAGAAGGAAAGCCAGGGTCCTGGGGGCTTCTCAATTGAATTATTGTTGTTTCTGTAGTTTCTGTAACTACTTACCTCCGAACGAAAAAGAGAGTGAACAGGCAGAGGGGAGAGCTGGCCCTGGTCTGACTTACATTGTTGTAAGAAGAGGTCCTTCACTGCAAGTTGCACTGGGCTCAGCTGCTCACTAGGCACTTGGGACAATTAGAAGACACGAGATTCTTAATGGAAGTCTGAGGTGGACACTGCTGCGAAGCTGTGCTGTCTTGCGTGCTCTGCTGCAGGTTTTACCTCAGTGTGGAAGGGGCCCTCTTCAAGGGGTCAGGCTCACGTCCTTCAGGTCAGCTCCTTTTGTGTAACGTTTTGTGTGGCAAGCTGTCACCTATTATTTTAGTTCGTTCGTGTATGTGTTTCTAGTAGAAAAGGTATATTTTTTCTGATAAGTATAAATAACTTATTTCTATTTTGTATGTTTTGCACATAAAAATCTATACGCATAAACAGTAGTTATCCCATTTCGCCCCTCAACTGGAAATGGAGTCATTACAAAGCATATTGAGATGAAATAAAAATGGCACTTTTCATAGGGGACTCTCTCCCCTTTTCACATGGAGGCTCACAGAGGAGCAGCAGTTTGCCTAAACATCACGAAATTAAAGGGTTAGCAAACTTCTATTTCTCATTATGACAAACTAAGTAATTAATACCAATTCTCCACCAAGCACAGATTCAACGTGTGAAAACACTATGAAAACATCTGCTTGAGGTTATTAAGTTGTGAATAACATAGTGACGGAAGATCTAACCAGGAGAGACCCCT
>PVJC01016265.1:0-33951 GCA_004026665.1 Murina feae | reverse complement strand
CCTCCCACCCCCCAGTGCACGAACCCTGAAGGGGCTGTGGGCAGCCTGAAAATGGCTCTCAGCCTCTCACCCAGGCTGGCCAGGCATGCCAGCAGTTGAACATCTCCCCCGCGGTGTCCCAGACTGCAAGAGGGCACCGGCTGGGCTGAGGGACCCCCACCCCCTGAGTGCACAAATTTTTGTGCACCGGTCCCCTAGTATATATATAAAAGACTAAGCAACCATCACAACCGAACGGACAACCAAATAGACTGCGTGGAATGACTAGGCCAGCAAGGGGGTTAGTGAAAGGAAATCAAATGACCAAGTAGCAGGCTGCATGGGGCAACCAAGCCCACAGAAGGCAGGCAGTGAGGGGTGACCAGGCTGGCGGGGGTGGGGGGAAGTTTGGGGCAACCAGGCTAGCGGAGGGGAGGAGTTAGGAGTGACCAGGCTGGTGGGGGGGCAGTTGAGGGCTACTAGGCCAGAAGGGCAGGCAGTTGGGGTGACCAGGCCAGCATGGGGGCACTTAGAGGCAACCAGGCAGGCAGGCAGGTGAGCAGTCAGGAGCCAGTGGTCCTAGATTGTAAGATGGATGTCCGAGGGGTCCCGATTGAAGAGGGTGCAGCCTGGGCTAAGGGGGGACCCCCCCCATCCAAATGAATTTTGTGCACTAGGCCTCTAGTTTAGAAAATAAAATAGCATAAGAAAAAAAAAAAACCTAACAAGAAATACCTGAATCATGTGAGGAAAGCCATCCAACAGTTAATCTAAATTTTAGATTTGATGTCCTCATATTGCCCTCCCCCAGTTCCCCTGTCTGTTGGAGTAGCCAGCAAGTAATATGCCTCTACAAATCATAACATAAGACTGTAAGTCATGGTGGGGAGAGCGCTGGATTTAGAGTTCACTTGAGAATTAAGACCTGACTCTACTGACGTTGGGAAAGTCAACCAACCGTCTAAATTGCCTTTTCTCATCTATGGAATAGGGTCACCTCTACCCATGTACCTACCTCACATGATCACATAGTGATTCAGGGAGAGCGTATTATATATTTGAATTCATTTAATTGGTGTAAAAAATCATGTTACGACTACAATAGATAAATACTATGCAAGACTTAACACTTTGGTTAACTTCCAGTCATGTGGCATGCGGAAAGTAATGGGAGCTAGCCCTACTGAGCGCCCACTCAGTGCTAGGCATTGCGGAAGCCCTTCATGTACTTAACCTCACTTAAGCCTCCCACCAGTCCTAGGAAATGTAGGTACTATTATCTTAACTTTACAAATGAGGAAAACAAATATCAAGGGGTTGAGTGAATTACCAAAGCTATTTGTGAGGGGTCAGCCTGGGAATAGTGCTTTATTGGTTTTAAAATATGTGATCATTTTACCAACACTCTGCTGCCTTCATGGAATCTCAGTTGTCATTGTACAAAATTATCTGGAAGATTGGACCTATGGCTAAAGTTGCTGGCTGTCAGAATTAAGAAAAACTTTGAATATTTTTCATATTATAATCTATGGGCATCTTTCATATTGGAGCTTATGAAACTGAGTCAGTCCTTCACTTGGAATTTAAGAGAAGCCATAAATGCCAGCACTCTTCTCTGTCCAAGCTCAGAGCCAACAGGGAGACAGGCACAGGGGTGAGACTAATGAAGCTCACATCATGACTCATTTACTACTGGTAGAATGGGACCTAAAAGTGTGTTTAACTCCTATGTGCTGCCTCATTATGCAGCCTTATACCCCCAGTCATTGACATCATTCCATATTCACACGCCTGCCTTGTGAATGTACCTTGTAGCAGAGAAGTGATGAGAATGTACCTTTTCGTGGACAGAAAGAAAAAAGAGAGACATAGAGGAGCTTAGCTGAGCCTGTTCAGTTCTTACCCTCAAACTCATCAATCACGTAAGTCCTGCTCTGATGAGCATGAGTGAAGAGGCCAAGAGAACCTGGAAGAGCCTTCCCAAGATTTGCCTTCTAGGCAAATGGGGTGAATTTCCTGCCCCTCTATGGAATAGAAGCAAGCAATGGAACCATTTTTGCTTTCTTATGTTTTCTATATTTAAAATGGTGTAGAAAGTGTGTGTTCTAAATATCTAGGCCAATGTGATGGATTTACTCTTTTATTTATAACTAGAGGCCCAGTGCACAGATTCGTTCACCAGTGGGGTCCCTTGGGCTGGCCTATGGGGATTGGGCTGAAATTTACTCTCCAACATCCCCCAAGGGGTCCCTGGATAGCAAAAGGGCTGTTCTCAGGTGACACACCCCGGAATCAGGCTCTCTCCTCTCTGCGTCACCCAAGAACAGCTGCCAAATCACCACAACTTGTCAGCTCTTGCATTGAGCATCTGTTCCCTGGTGGTCAGTGCACATCTTAGCTACCAGTTGGATGGTCAAATGGACAGGCTGGTTGGCCATTCGCTTAGGCTTTTATATATATAAATAATTGGAAATAATTGAAAGAGAAAAATCTTAGAGAATGATACACAGATGCATGAAAATGTTATTTAATATGTTATGCCAATTTAGGGAATAGCTCCTGCCTATAAATGTCAACAGCAAAGTTTTTTAAAGATCAACTAAGATTCAGACCAATTGTTTCCCTGTCTACACCCAGAAGATATATAAGTAAACTTTTTTTAACCAGTCAACTTCCCTTTTGGCAGTTCCCTTTAGCCAGCTGAATCTGTGGTCAGAATGTGGCTGTATTTTATTGTGTTATGGAAATTTTAATTGGGCAATGCATATGTATTTATTAAGCACCTACTATTTTCCAGGCACTGAAAAAACACACTCTCCAAGAGCTTCCCTTCTTGTGAGGGACAGATGAATGATAAGCATTCTATGATACTGATAAGCACTATGAGGAAGAGAAATTGGATATTATGGTGAAGAGGAGCCCTTAGTTGAGATCTGCGTAATGACAAGTTGGCAGCAATATGAAGATCTTCAGAGAGAAGTCTAGACAGAAGGAATTAGCACAGAGGCCCTGAGATGGTGTTTTCAAGGGCTAGAGAGAACAGGGTTGTCTACAGAGACAAGAATGAGGGGGAGTACTTGGTGAGAGGAGGCCCAAAATTGGACCTTGTAAAACTTACGGGCAATGCGAAGGGGTTTTGACATCAAAGAATTTGAACCAGAAATGGCTTGGTATGACATACACATACATGATCATTCTTGATGCTGTAGAAATCAAGAGTAGAGACAAATCAACTGAGAGATGCTGACGGCTTAGACTAGAGCTTGGAGCTTAGGACTGATGAAAAGTGATATTATTGAGGTAGTACTGATGGGAGATTCTGACAGATATGGTGTGAGTGTGAGGAAGAGTCAAACTAAGGATGAATCCAAATGTGGGGCCTGTTGACCAATATGGGGAAGATTTGAGGGGTGTGGACTATGGAGATGTGGGAATCACCCCATTTTGAACATATTAAATTTAAGATGCCTCTCTGATATCCAAGCGGAGTTATTAAGAAGACAAATGAACAGATGAGTCAAGCTTAAGTAAGCCTTCTGAGCTGTAAGTATATATTTGTTTTGGGGTTTTTTTGTGATTTTTTTTGTTTGTTTGTTTTTTGGTATTTTAAAATGTATTTTATTGATTTTTTACAGAGAGAAAGAGACAGGGATAGAGAGTTAGAAACATTGATGAGGGAGAAACATCGATCAGCTGCCTCCTGCACGCCCCCTACTGGGGATGTGCCTGCAACCAAGGTACAAGCCTTTGACCGGAATCGAACCTGGGACCCTTCAGTCCACAGGCCGATGCTCTATCCACTGAGCCAAACCGGTTAGGGCTATAAGTATATATTTGAAAGTCAGTTAGGGAGCTGAAAAAGACAAGAAGCAGAGCTTTGGGAACTCCAATATTTATGAACTCAGAGAGAAGAACCTGCAAAAGAGACAGGTGGGAAGGTCTCTGAGTATCATAAGGAATCTTAGACAAGATTATGTTTCAAGGTGGGGACAGTCAACAGTGTCAAGTGCTTCAGTGTAAGAGGAATGCACATAACTAGCCACTGGTTTGTCAACATGTAGTCCCTGTGACCCAGGTATGATCTTTTGCAGTAGAGTTAGGGGACAAAGGCAATAGGCTTCTAAAATCATTTTCCATCTTACGGTTCTATGATTTGGATGACCTGCCTCGGCTATAAATACCTCCTCCTTCACTTGTCCCTGAAGCTTCCCATGAGGGCCCTGTTTGCTGTCCTCACTTCCTCCACTAATTCAAAACAAATAGGAGTTTTGCCTGAGGGAAAAATAAATAAAATGAAATACTGCATCCCATTGAACTTACCAAAAATGTTTAGAATTTTCAAAAATTAAGTAACAAGTCTTCAAAGTGCCATAGAGATGCCTCAGTGAAACCAAGTGTTTATGTCGTTTTCTCAGATTTCACTCCTTGGATCACCTCCCTCAACAGAATGCCTTGCAGATCTGGTTTAACAACCTCTTTTCAGTTTAATTATAATCTGCGATAGATCATTCCTGGTGTCACATCATTCTTTGAGATGATTCAGCTTTTCAAGTGAAAAGTGGTAGGGGGACTGTAGCATAACTTCATTAAACAAGAGTTACTGTTAACATTGCATTTATGCAAAGTACATTATGTGTAAGACATTGCTATTACTTTCATGCCTTAGAAAAAGAAAGAAGGGTTTGTCTATGTAGGTGCATGTATATGTGCACAAACATATATATTTCTAGTCCTATGTGGGTAAATCTCAACTGAAGAGTAGGGCAATTTTGCCCCCCAGGAAATATTTGACCATATCCAGAGACATCCCATAATACATAGGGCAGCCTCCTTCACAACAAAGATGTTCTGATCCCAAATATCAAGAGTGTTCAGGTTGAGAAACCCTGATGTCATGATAGAAAGATGGAGAGCACCAACCTGAACACATTATTCCACAGACAGCGCATGTGGTACAGCAACTTCATTGAGCTGGCAGGACCTGCCAATATAAATGATCAATAATGTAATCACTGGACTGCTAGGAACTGTAGTTGTGAGACACAGGCAATGATTTACTTCACTAATTTACACAGCTGCCTGAGCAAGCTGATGTCCTCAGAAAACTATTTTCTAAATTTCAAATGTCAATTGAGTATTTATCATTCTAGTCTAGCTTCCCTCAAACCTCATGAAATGGAGGTACTAGCCTTGCCTCTTGGACTCAATTTTCTCTTTTCTCATTCAAATGATATTCGGGTAACGCCTAAATGCCCCAGGGCTGGCTTTATGTAATGCTGACCTCAGTACTAAAGATCTTGCCACCAGTTAAATACCATCTTCTCTCTCTGCTGGCCTCTAAGGTATATTTTATACTCCCCATGCCAGGCATAGGAGGGACTAAGTTTACCAATGCCAGATAAGAGGTCAGGTGACCTAAGTAAAATGATCGACACCTATACAGAAGGGCTGACAGCATCTCCTGGGAGCTATAATACCTCCTTCTGCCCAGGACCCAACAGTGTCAGTATTTGGCAATACCCACAAGCTTTCTTTCCAAAAATGCCTCTTTGAGACTCAAATCCTACTTGAAAATTGAGCTGGCCTAAATTTAGTAAAGAGTCTATCTAACCTCAAGGTCAACTAAATATCTAGTCTTCTTTTCACAGCATGACCAAGTCTTTTATCCCATACTTGGTGGGGAAGAGCCTATTCAAACAATATTTATATTATATTCTTAAAATAAACCTGAGTGCAGAGGAAAAAGTATAACCCCATGTCCATACCAAAACACTGAAGAGCTGCTGAATGAAAAAGCTTAGACACAATCAGAGAAATGGCTTGGGTTTCAATTTAATTCTTTTTTGCTCAAATGCCAAAGTAATTTTTCTACAAGGAGAATGAGGTCATTCTTCACAGAAAGGGATCACTGTCTCACATTCATATGACCAGGAAACACAAGACCAATGAAAGGAGAGGTTGCAGAAATGTGAACTAAAATAAAATAGGCTTAAGACACACAAATCGGTACATGTGACTTATGCACACAGAGATAAATTAACAACGTGCTATTGATTCTTTGCTTTTTTCCTAGACAAGGATACTCTCCCCTATCCTGCCCTAGCCCATGCCAAAGTGCCCCCAATGTTACACATCAGCGTGGCTCTTTCAAACCAACAACATGGGAAACCCCATAGCCTGGTTCTTCGGGGCTTTTTTGATGCCTTGAGGGGTTAAGTACCTCAATGGTGGGGCCCTGAAATGGACTAGGGAATGCACCCAAAGTCATCACAAATATAGGAAACCAGCAATGACAAGCAAAGAGAGGAATCAGAGATGTCCCGTCATTAACCTGTGGATTTGTTTACACCTTGATTTTTCTTGCCCACCTTACATAGATGTACAGTATAGCATGAGGATAAAGAGCAAGGGCCAGGTCAAACCCCAGCATTGCCTTGTCCCAGATATTAGATTTTAGGCAAGTAACTTGACTCTGTTACTCGATTTCCCCATCTTTAAAATGGTGAAGAATAATCGTAATGGCCACCTAGGGCCATGTGATTCTTATATTAAGTTATATGAGTATGTGCTTTGCAGAGAAACTAACACTTGGCAAATTCATAAATACAAATTTCTGTGGTCCACAGTTTGGATTCAAAGACTGCAGTAAGTAAAAATCTAGGAGATCTCAAAAATGATTTAATTCAGTCCATTTTAGGAAATAGGTACTCATAGAATTTATGTGATGGGCCCATCGTTACACATCTAGTTAGCAACAGGGCGAGATTAAAATGAAAATCTGTTAAACACTAGTGGAGGACTTTCGGAGGTGAGGGGGGAAGAATAGGGTACATGTGTTTGAAGAAATACATGAATCAGTTCTCCTGCCAGAGAAATGATGAATACTTCCATGTAGCAGAAGCATGTCTTTTAGAGTCTGTTCTCTACATTCATTCAGCCAGGCCAGACTTTAATTGCAGGGAAACAGCTGGTCCAGCCTGGACTTGTCACAGAGACCCTGAGCTTCTAAAAAGCCATGATCTGGCAACATCAGATTGGGACCATCTGTCCCTGCAGGGCACATATGGCCCCACTAGATCGTAGGAATAAGGTTGTCACAAAAGGTCATTAACTATGCATTACTTTCCTGTGATGAGCTCTGAGCAGGCACAACGATCTTCTCATTCCACCTCATTTTCTCCAACTCTCGTCAGGACTTGGAAAAACTGAGGCCAAATAAATCAGGAGCATTCCTACCAGGGACCCTGGCAAACCACAGAAAGGGTTTCATTCATTTACTTTTCCTTTGGTGAGTTTAAATTCTTTTCAAAGCATGTCTTACATTCTTTTCATAAAGAATCTCAGGAGTGAAGGTTTATAAATAGTGCCTAATGCAACATAAAGGCTGGATTTGCATTAAAAATACATGAGAAGAGTAGAAAACCAAGGGGGAGCTGGGCCAATGTGTTGGGGTAGATGGGACTTGGACAGAAAACACAGTCAGGAAAGAACCATACCCTCCTTATGCATAAGGACAATTGCCTAAGCACTACAAATGAAGTGGTCAAGTATATTTTTTTAAAGCTAAGATAAATGAATAATGCTTTTAAAATACAGCTGCAGATTCTTTGACATTTCTTCTGTGGAGAGGTAATGTCTATGCATTGTCACCTTAAATATAGGCAGGCTTGTGACTGCTTCAACTAGTAGAGTATGACCGAAGTGGTACTATCTGATTTGGGAAGCTAGACTATAAAGGATCATGCAGCATCCACCTTATTTACAGGTACACTTACCCTTCAAGCCCTGTCCCACCATGTAAGAAGTCTAAGTGTCCCGAAGCCTCCATGTTGTGAGGAAGCCCAAGCCCCATGAAAAGGCCCCAAGGAGGTGCTTTAGCTGACAGTCCTGTCAGAACCCAGACTTGCAGTCATCCTGCCTGGGCACCAGGTGTGTGAGTGAAGAGCAGCTAGCTAATTCCAGTTCCCGGCCACTCCAGGCACTTCCAGGCATTCGAGTCTTCCCAGCTAAGGCCCCAGACATTAGGGGACAGAGACAAAGCTATTATTGCTCTGCACTGATTGAATTCCTGACCCACAGAATCTATGGGTGTAATAAAATGGTTTATACTTCTAAGTTTGGTATGATTTGTTATACTGCAGCAAATAATCAGAATATTAGTGAGACAAGTAAGAGCATCCCTGGCTGTTATTAAAGACGATAATGAGAAGGACAAAGAGAACTAGTCCTCAGCTGCTGCATGCTTTATGTGTTATTTCCTTGAGTCCTCACAGAAGTCCTAGGGGTTAACGGTTATTTTTCTCGTCTTCTAAGTAAAGAAACCCGAGACTCTGATGGATTTCAAACTGCTCACTCACGGCTGATGCTGAATCTACAGCTGGGACTTTTTGACTCCATATATTTGTTTTAACTCCTCACCTGAGAATATATTCTTATTGATTTTAGAGAGGAAGAGAGAGAAACATCAATGTCAAAGAGAAGCATTGATTGGTTGTGTGTCCCAAATGGGAAACAAACCCTCAACCCTTTCTGTGCATGAGATGATGCTCCAACCAACTAAACCACACAGACCAGGACTGACTCCATAGATCTTTCCACCGCATTTCCCTTATGATCAAGTGTCCCGATTTAGCTACTCAGAAATCACACGATCCCTGTAAAATCAGCATTTATGTTCACCAACTACTTTTTGAGCACCTCTGACGCCAGGCACTGTGAACAAAATAAACCCACATGTAGCCTTTTCCTCCAATCTCATGTCTAACCTTGTTCACTTCTCTTTTCCACACCACAGGTAGCTTTTAAAACCTACATCACCCCTGCTTAAACTCTTCCAGGGGGTTCTTCTCACCTGACCCATGGTGGTTCACAAACCTGGTCCAATGACCAGTGTCAAGGCTGGCTGTGTGACAGTTAACTAAGGTGGCTATCACAATACAGACTGTCAAATGTCACCTCCGGAGATCTGAGTCGGTAGGCATATATATATATATATATATATATATATATATATATATATACTCAAACTCCTCTGGGATTTCTATATATAGCCATGTTGGAAACACTGGCCAAAAGAATAGCACTGAAACTCTATAACATTGCATATAAAATCCTACATATTCTGTATTCTGTCATCTTCTATGTCACTTTCTGCCACTCCCTCATCCTTTGCTTCATTCAGCAAACTTGTCCTTGAGGACTTTGCAGTTTCTCTATATTCTGTGCCTTATACAGAAAAGGCGGTCCCCACTGAACAGTCCAGTGAAAGCATCTCCTCTTCCATGAGCCATCCCTGACTATCCCCCTCACAAACCTGGGATTTGCCCCTTCCCTGCATTCCTTCTGTTCCTTGTATTCACCTCGAATCACTTAACTCATGGCTAAAATTGTGTGCTGAAGCCAGGGACGCAGGCTCATTCATTTTAGAATCTCCAGTGTTAGCACAGTGCCCCATTTATTAAAGATATTCAACAAATGTTTGCTGAATGAATAACCCAATGTGTTTCCTTTCAGCTTTGGCTGCCAAGAGACTCAGAGCCAAATCCAGTTACCAAGTACAGTAATTAGCTCATCCCAGGTGCCTGGTAACATCTGCTCCCTGCTTCTCTGAGATGGTCTCTGTTCTCTTTTTAGCCATGATTGTTCTATTTTACATTAGGTTTCATTTCATTCTGTTTTAAATCCTTATAAAAGAAGGTAGGTTGTAAATTCTGAATAAATCAGTGGACATATAAGTTCCTCTAAAGATAATTATGTTATACCTATAGCACAAAAGACCAAAAAAAAAACTACTAAAAAATGTACTACACTTCTCAAACCAAACGATTAATATTTCTTCATATTTTTATGGATAAAAACAGAGAACTATAAGGAAATACCTACTCAGATGAATTGTTATTCACTCAACAAATAGTTATCGAACAACTACTTTATACAAGGCACCCTGGGTGACATGTGTGACGAAGACATTAACAACCTAGGAAACAAAGAGCTGACTGCATTGTAGGTTAGATGAGACCTGTATATAAATAATATCCATATTAAGGATGCAACAAGAGAGAATATTTCTTCTACCTGATATAGACCCGAGAGGCCATCATCTGACTTGGATGAGTAGGATTTACACTTGTAGAGAGTTAGACTTAGGCAGGCATTCCAGGACAAAGAAAAATCATGAGAATGTAGAACAAACAGTGATTTGGCTGGAAAATAATATCTGATTTATTGTGCTCTTACTATGTACCACTCATTGTACCATTTATTATTGGTTTTATTTTAACCTTTAAATAGCCCTATAGGTTAAGCAAATAAAGAAACTGAGGCTTAGAAATTAAGTGACTTACCAAAGGTCACACAGCCAGCAAGCGGCAGAGCTGAGATTAAATTGAGGCAGACTACGGCTTTATACTTAAATCATCCCCAGGAGCAAAGCTTTATAGGGATAGTAAGGGATAAGAACAGAAAGATAGGCTGGGGCCAGATAGCAAAAGGCTTCCAAGCCCAGGTAAGAAGTGTGACCTTGATTCTGTTAGCAATGCAAAACAAAGGGTAACTTTTTTTTAAAGGGGAGAAAATAATAGTACGTTTTACAGATATTAAGTAGTTATCACATGAATTAATAAGTGAATCAATGAATGGATTTGTAGAGTGGGTTAGTCAAGCAGCAATATATATAATAGATTGAAGGGAGAAACAGTGAAAAAATGAAACCAACAGATACTGTAAAAAAAAAAAAAAAGTAACAATAGGACAGTGACCATCAGAGAGAAGAGAAAAAACAAACATGGAAAATGATCAGACAGATGAAGGACAGTCATGTCAGTAGGAGAAAGAAGCTGTGAAATAAATATGGTCAGAGAACAGATTCAGAGGCGGCAGGACCCCAGGGGAGCTCTGCAGGATGAACACTCAGGAGAGAGGGCAGAGGAAAGAAGGAAGTCCTCCATGTAGAGCAAGCATTCAAACTCGAAGGCTAACACGGGCCAAGTAAACAAGGTTTAAGTTTATGTGGGCCACATAAAACAAAAACTTCAATTTGCATAGAAATGTAGGTTTATTTCGATAGAGACATGCTGAAGACAAAAGGCTGAAATAAATGAGCAATCGTTAACATAAAATAATAGAACATTTTAATAAAAATTAATAATTTTCTTGAACATTAACTTACCAGACACTGAATAACTGCACAAATTAATAAGTGTAACGCAAATAAACCTATTTTTCTTGTTCTCCGAAAGAGGAATATTTCCTGTTGCGCACACCAAAAAGTCAGTCCAAGACCAATGATGTGGCCATCAGCTGCTGAAATATTTGCTGCTAAAATTAGTGGAGAGAAATGGTGCTCCTGCACATAAGACGTGTAAGGGAAATGAATGCAACACCAATTATAGTGATCAGTCAGTAGTGAACAATGTAGTTCATTATTAATAATTATGTATAACAGGTTATCATAAAAATTAAGTTATGAACTTTTTATTAAAACATTTCTTATAGCTCTAGCCGGTTTGGCTCAGTGGCGTTGGCCTGTGGCCTAAAAGGTCCCAGGTTTGATTCTGGTCAAGGGCATGAACCTGGGTTGTGGGCACATCCCATGTAGGAGGTGTGCAGGAGGCAGCTAATGGATGTTTCTCTCTCATCGATGCTTCTAACTCTCTATCCCTCTCCCTTTCTCTCTATAAAAAATCAATAAAATATATTTAAGAAAAAAATATTTCTTATATACTGTTATATTGTTTGGCCAGCAAAAATATTTGTTGTGGGCTGCATGCAGCCTGTGGGCAGAGAGTTTGACATGCTTGATGTAAAGGAAACCATCAGAACCATGACATGAAGAAAACTTCCAAGACCAAGTATATGAAAATAAAACATAATATGTAGACACAGCATCAAGAAACACAATGTAGGAGGTGAGAAGAAGGGGGATCAGAAAATGCCAGCTGGTGTGAAAGAAGTCCAGAAGAAAGGTGGCTTAAGATGAAGGGAAAGTGAAGGGAAAAGGTCAGGCAGATGGGACTTTGAGAAAGAGAACTAACAAAAGGCCATTTGATCTATCAAGTGACAAGTGACTGTTAAGACAGGTGACAGTAGATGAGAAGGAGAGAGCCATCTAGCAGGGAGTTGAAGATGAAGCTGACAAAGTGTAATACAGGTCAGGGGTTGCAAACCCAGATGCCAAAGGGGCCGGACAGCTAACATAAAGAGTAAAACAGGCTGGTTTCAGGAAGGTCATGCAGCCCTCTGAAACTTTCACTTCCCAAATCTAACAGAGGAGGCAAAGGTGCAGAGAAACATTTCTGTGTCTCAGGAAAACAAGACTGTAAGGCAATGATAAATGGCTATTGACACTTGATCTCCATTGGAGACAATAGGGAGTAGTGAGGTCTGTAGTTAACTGGAGAATGCATAAGCTGTCTAAAGGCAGAAACAGAAATTCAATTCTAAGAGACTGTTGTCATGTGCAAATGTGAACTTAATGTTGCCAGTTCCTCAATGTGTTAAGAGAAAGATAAATACTGATTTTTATCTAGATTTCCCAATTTTTAAATGCTGGGGGGGGGGGGGTGTCATGTAGGAACATGATTTGAGTTTAAAAAAAAAAAGAAAACAGAAGCCAGCTCACTGCCTGACAATCTGAGACCTCCTGAATTTACTGTGCTCTCATGAAGTCTGGCAATGAAAGAATGAGGAAAAACCACTGAGGTTATTTGACAAGATAGTGAACTTAAGGAAGTTGTTTGTTTTAAGATTATAAAGAACTAAGTATTTTTATTGGCTGACAGGATGATAGCATAAGGGGCAAAGAAAGGTTAGAAGCTGCATGAAAGGGAGTACAAACTAAAACAATTTTATTCTGTTGGGTTTTAATCCTATATAATAAAAGGGTAATATTCAAATTGACCCTAACAGTAGAACAACTGGGATTGACTGGTCACTATGACACACACTGACCACTAGGGAGCAGATGCTCAATGCAGGAGCTGCCCCTGGTGGTCAGGGCACTCCCACAGGGGGAGCTCTGCTCAGCCACAAGCCAGGCTGACGGGTTGCCAGTACAGCGGTGGTGGTGGGAACCACTCCTACCTCCTCAGCAGTGCTAAGGATGTCCAACTGCAGCTTAGGCCTGCTCCCCACTGATAAGTGGACATCCCCTGAGGGCTCCCGGGCAGCCAGAGGGATGTCTGACTGCCATATTAGGCCCAATTGCCTGGGGAGTGGGCCTAAGCCAGCAGGTGGACATCCGTCGAGAGGTCCCAGACTACGAAAGAGCACAGGCCAGGCAAAGGGACTCCCCCCACCCCAGTGCACATATTTTTGTGCACCAGGCCTCTAGTATCTAATATAATAAAAGAGTAATATGCAAATTGACCATTACCCGAGACACCTAAACCATGCCTACCAGCCAATCAGAGCGGCTGTATGCAAATTATCCCGGCCAAGATGGAGGCCAGCAGCTATGGAGCTAGAGCAAACCAAAGGCTTCTGTTGCAACCGCCTGCCTAGGCTGGCTGAGCCTCTGCTCATGGCCATGCCCACCAGCCAATCAGAGCAGCTGTATGCAAATTAACCCAGCCAAGATGGAGGCTGGCAGGGCGGCTCTGCACTGGGAGCCTCCGCGGCCAGCATAGCTGTGCCAGGTGTGTCAGGTCAGTGGGGGGGGAAGGGTCCAGCCTGGGGGCCTCCTCGGGTGATCCAGGATCACCCATCCGGGGTCTGCTGCCTGGCTCCACTCCACCAGGAGCCTCTGCGGGGAGTCCAGGAGCACCTGTCCTGGGTCCACTGCCTGGCTCTGCCCCCTAGAGGCCTCCCCGGGGCATGCGGGAGCACCGGGGCCTCCGCGGGGTGTGCAGGAGCACCCGTCCAGGGTCCGCTACCTTCATCCGCCCCCCAGGGGCCTCCACAGGGCGTGCGGGAGCGTCTGCTGCACAGTGCAGAGAATCCAAAGCCATTCCACTGCCTGGCTCCATCCAGGTGTGTTTGCTCAACAGCAGGGCCCCACTGAGGGATCCTGCACCAGCGTCCGCCCCAGGCTTGCCACCCAGCTCGGCGCCAGGTGTGTCCCCTCAGTGGTGGGGGCCCACCAGGCATGTGCGATTGTGGTCCCTCTGGTGGGAAACGTCCAGGCCTGCACTCACCAGCCCTCCCACTGCCCAGTGCACGAACCCTGAAGGGGCTGTGGGCAGCCTGAAAATGGCCCTCAGCCCCTCACCCAGGCTGCCCAGGCATGCCAGCAGGTGGACATCCCCCGCCCCCCTCGAGGTGTCCCAGACTGCAAGAGGGTACAGGCTGGGCTGAGGGATCCCCACCCCCCGAGTGCATAAATTTTTGTGCACCGGGCCCTTAGTATTTGGCAAAAGAATCAGGGAGACCAGCCAACAAGGCTCAGTGGTCATGGTTCAATTCCTAGTCAGAGCACATGCCCGGTTGCAGGCTCCATCCCCAGTGGGGAATGTGCAGGAGGAGCCGATCAATTATTCTCTTTCATCATTGATGTTTCTATCTTTCTCTCCCTCTCCTTTCCTCTCTGAAATCAAATATATATATATTTTTAAAGAATAATCAGCCCTAGCCAGTTTGGCTCAGTGGGTAGTGTTGGCCTGCAGATTAAAGGGTCCTAGGCTCAATTCCATTCAAGGGCATGTACGTCGGTTGCAGGCTCTTTTCTGGCCCTGGCAACCAATCGATGTGTTTCTCTCATATTGCTATTTCTCTGTATCTTTTCTTCTGTCTTCCACCCTCTCTAAAAATCAATGGAAAAATATCCCGAGTGAGGACTGAAAAAAAAAAAAAGAATAATCAGGAAGAGAAAGCTCTTTGTTAAGTAAAATTTAGAATTAATTGATAAACAGGGAAGTGATAGCTGTATGATGCATGCTATTGTTACCTTATCTTGCAAAGAGGCAGTTTCTATAAGAGATTGACAGCCCTAGAGGTACCACAGGACCCACTCACTTGCAGCTAGGATACTTGCATTATTAAAGCAAAAGTTCCTTTGTGATATGGCAATGAGGACATGTCATTAAGCAGCTAGTACCCTTCCTTTCAAACACTGGAAACTCCTTTCTATGTGAAGAAATTTTTATTTGGATTCAGAATTTCTAAATTTCTCATAATTTGGAAGCTAATTAATGTCTTCATTGTTGTCCTGGTAAAACTGCCAGCTTTTTTGTCTGGCCTGTCTCAGTGAAGAAGAGAGGAATTAAAGAGAGCCACAGACGGCTTTTAGATTTCAGAAGCCACGGGATGTGATTTCACGAGTGATTCTGAAAAGTCCATCAGTACCTCCGCTTGCCAGATGAAACTGAAACAATTCAAGCTAGGTGAACAGATTAACAAATTTGTTTCCTGTATTTTTCAACCCAGTGTCACAAAAATACTGGGGTTCCTTAAAATAAATTTTAAAAAGGTAAGAAAGCACCAGGAAAGCATGTTTCTTAAACGTCTTTCCAAACTCTAAAGAAAAATTTTTCTCTAATATATCAATACTCTTATACATTGACTTTTTTTCTTCCTGGCTTTCAAGTCTCTTCAGAAATCCACCCCACCCTACAAACACAAACTAACCCCCCATTTTACAAACCAGCCACCCTGGAATGGTGATATCCCACAAAGGCATCTGTTTATCAGATATGTACAGCGTCCTTACTGTGTACAGGCTCTCCACTAGGTGGTAAGGATCAATAGTGAGTGCCAGGAACATGGTCCCTGCCTCACAATGCTCACCAAGCTTGGTTCTGCTTCTGACATCACTCATACTCTCCTCTAAGAAAATACTCTCCTCTAATGAAATGCCCATCTCTGCCCACAAATTCTTCCCATCTCTCCTCTTCCAGTAAACCTTCCCTGTGTATTGCTGATTGAATCATCAACCTCTTCTGTGAACTTCATCAACTCTATGAGCCTGTAAAAGTAACACAGCATTAATGATACACTGGCCTGTACCACATGGTCTTGTCTTGTGAATACCATCTTGCCCCCGCCTTCCACCCCTCCCCCCGCCCCCGGCTTAAGGGAAAAAAACTGTGTTTTTAAGTTCTCCTCTACCTTCCATTTTTTTCAAAGTAGAGTAGCTGGGAAGATAATAAATCTAGCAGAGTACACAGTCCATTTTAAGACTGTATTGCAGATAACTGATTACTTTCCAAACTGAATTTAAGAGTAATTCATTTAACCCTGGCTGGTGTGCTCAGTGGTTAGAGTGTCAGCCCATGCACCAAAGGGTCATGGGTTCGATTCCTAGTCAAGGGCACATACCTGGGCTGCAGGTTCAACTCCCTGGTCCAGGTGTGTGGGAGGCAACCAATCAATGTCTCATATCAATATCTCTCTCTCCCCCTCCCTCTGTCCCTTCCACTCTCTCTAAAAATTCAATGGAAAAAATATCCTCCCCTAAGGATTAATAAAACAAAAAAAAAAAAAGAGTAGTTCGTTTACCCTATGTATTAGTTTTCTATGGATTCTGAAACAAATTATCACAAACTTGGTGACTTAAAATAACAGGAATGGATTCGTTCTTAGTTGCAGAGGCTAGAATTCTGAAGTCAATACCCTGGGCCAAAACCAAGGTGTCAACGGGGCCAGGCTCCTTCTGGAGGCTCTAGAGGAGAATTTGCCTTTTTGCCTCTTCCAGCTTCTGCTGGCTGCCAGTATTTCTTCGTTTGTGGCCACATCATCCAGTTTCAACTGCTATGTTCACTTTACCTTCTCTTCTGCCTCTCTCTTATAAAGATGCTTATAATTTCTTTTAAGGCCAAAATAATCCAGGGTAATATTCCATTTCAAGACCCAAATTTATTCACATCTGAAAATACCCCCTTTCTATGTAAGGTAACATTTACAGGCTTGGGAAATTGGGACCTGATATTTTGGGGGGCCATTATTCAACCTTCTACACCCTTTGATGAAGGCCCTTTGACTTAATAAAGCTGTAACAAACAAACAAATAAAATCAATTAAAATCTTGAAGAATATTGTCTCTCAGCCAGGAATTCCTTATCCAGGAAATTAAAACATGCAACGAATAGAAAAGAATAAGAAAACAATGCAAAATAGATATCACAACCTGCCAATAGAAAATATATTATATTGCCAAAAGGATTAACTATTAGGAAAGGAATCATTTGAAATGAGTTAAAAGTATTAGTATTGTTCTTTATTGTATGTCACAGGATCAAAAGAAGATTTTTTTCAAAGTAAAGTAGCTGGGAAGATAATAAATTCAGGTTAATTATTTGCCTGGGGAAAAGATTTTTCCTAGTGGCATTCAGCCACCAAACCTATCTTTTTTCACTCAACACTGCAAGTTAAAATGAATATCCACTCCCTTTATTAAAGTGCTAAAACAATCAAGGCCAGGTAGACTATAGGCTGACTGTGCTCCTATGCTTGAATTATCTTTATTTAACGAGATCCCAACATAACTAGGGAATGACTCAACCACCGGTATTATTAACATGTTCCGGAAGCTAGGATAAAAGCTCTGAGAAGGTGAAAGACTCACCCTTTAGGAGGTGGAATCCCAAAGGAGTCTGCATGAAGATTGAATATAGTTTTTAAAGAGACAATCATTTGGTGCCTATGGTCTGAAAAGCAGCAACATTCTAGTTTTTAGAATTGACTTGTCCTGGATTGAGTTCTATTACAATAATTAGACATTATGTAAACACAGGTAATTTTTAAGGCCCTTCTACATGTATTGAGAAGAGACAAACTGTGAAAAGCATCAGGTAACAGGAAACTCTGAGGTCCAAGATCAACTTTCTTTCCCGCCCCTTCCCCTCCCCCCCTACCCAAGATCAACTTTCTAATGAGAAAGTATTAGTAGTCAAACCAACTGGTCAACCTGTTGAAATGCTAACTTAATTTGGCTTAGTAAATATAAATATCATTTTTCCATGGCAGGATTTGGGCATTTACACATACTGCTTTTATTTGTAAGATTCTAATGAAAAAATTCCATTCAAGGACTAGAGTAAATAAACAAATACACTGGAGCACCCAACCATCAGCCAGCCAATCTACCGGTTCCCTCAGCAAACGTGTAGAATCAGATAACTCAGGAGCCCACAGGTATCACCACAGTAGAGCTGGTAGAGATGCCGATTACCATGGATCACCAAGAACAGGGCATGTTACATTCTACATGCCTATTAAGAAGTCAATAAAGTGTGTAATACATCTAATCTAATAAAAGAGTAATATTGAAATTGACCATTTCTCCAGGATGCCTAAGCCATGCCCACCAGCCAATCAGAGCAGCTATATGCAAATTAACCCAGCCAAGATGGAGGCTGGCAGTCACAGAGCTAGAGTAAACAGGAGGCTTCTGTTGCACCAAGAGTAAACTATCTGCCTAGGCTGGCTGGACCTCTCTCTGCTCAAGGCAACATAGTTGCAATTATAGAAGCCACAGAGCTGAAGCCAACAGGAGGCTTCATTACCAGCCTAGGCCTCAGCTTAAAGCAACAGTGTATCAATTATAGAAGATAAATAAACTCCAGAACCTGCTTCAAGCCAGCCTTGATGGGACGTTGGGTCAATAGGAGCTGTGGGCAGCCTAAAATCCTGATAACAGCCCTCAGCCCTGCACCCAGGCTGCCCAGGCACTCCAGTAGGGACTCAAACCCTGAAGGGACTGTAGGCAGCCTGAAAACAGCCTTCAACCTCTCACCCAGGCTGGCCACATCCTAATAGGGTGAGGGTCCACACTGGGGGGCTTGGCCAGCCTGCAAACAACCATCAGCCCCTCACCCAGGCTGGCCAGGCACGCCAGCAGGTGGACATCCCCCAAGGGGTCCCAGACTGCGAGAGGACACAGGCCGGGCTAAGGGACCTCCCGAGTGCACAAATTTTTGTGTACTGGGCCCCTAGTTCCTAAATAATTACAACAAAAGCACTTTTAAAAAATATTTTAAGAGAAATTATCTTCATTTATCTGGAAATTTTTCTTAGGATAAATTCTCTCCCAAAGAAAGAAGATCAGAGGCAATACTTCACTTATCAGTGAGACTCAAAGCAATTTCTTCCAAGTCCTAAGACCTCAGTGGGTTCCTCCAGATCTCAGTTTAATCCTCATCTCAGTGTGGACTTTAAATTATTTTCACATCATAACATGTCAACTATTTCTCTCCCCTTTTAAAGCTCAGTCTTGGAGCCAGAGACATAAACATCCTCCGTGGAGGCAGCTTTGTTTGTCCAGACCTTGTCCTCTGGGAAAGTTATGATCAGCAGGAAATGCAAACAACCAGCACTGCTTTTGTTTTCATTGATTTCAGTGACATCTTGAAAACGGAGCAGCTAAGCCAAACCAAATCCTGGGCCTCATTCTGACCAAAATCTGAAACAAGGAACTTCATGCGGAACATTAAAAACTTGATTGTGTCCGGCCACAGCTGAATGAAAAGCTCAGATGAAAACTGGCAACCATTTACTTCCTACAAACATGCTTTGTTCCTGACTAACTTGTCAGCTCATAAAAAAAAAAAAAAAAATGCCTCTGTACAAGCAGCTGTCTCATTCAAGATGCTGAATCCTTTCATGGCCGTCAATACGAATGTGTTCCACGGAGCCCAGCCCAGGACCCTTGCTCTAAAACCCTGGCTCAGAGTGTGGGCCTCCCGCTCTCCTGGTATGCCTTTCTTCTAATGTGATGACTTGCATTTTTGGTAAATGGTTATGGTTATAGAAAATGCCAAGTTCTTCATGGAGTCCTCTCATTGTTTTGTTTCCCAGAGTCTGTTAGTGGAAAGAGCCAGCCCCAGAGGGAAACCAGAAGAGGTCTCTGAAGATTCCAATTTTCTATCCTAGCTCTTGCCCTTAGTTGCTTTAAGCAAATTAATTTAATGTCTTTTTATCTTCAGGTGTTTCCTTGGTGAGTTTGGTTAACTTGCAGTAATGAACCTGAGCTAGTTTGCTAAACAAAAATCAAATCAAATCTATGGCGAAACATTTTGCAAATATGAAGTGTCTGGTGAGGGACCATTACGACTTTCCCAATGAGCCAGTAAAAAATTGATGACACATCCAGGATGCCTCATTATTTCCTGGATTATCTCAAGAGGCACTGAATCCAACCTCAATGTGAGTACTGACATATACTATTCATTGTACAGACAACAGGGTGAACAGATTGTAGCTAAACATAAGGTGTCCCTTTACTCTTCCTGATTCTATCTTTGCTCATGTTGCTCTACTCACCTGGAATGATCTCGTTCCTCTTCTCATCCCATCCTGCAAACCTTCTCTGAGAACTTGTATACTCTCATTCATTTAAAGCCAAACTCTATTTACGTAAATTGCATTTATTCTGATCTAACGGAAAGACAGTTGCAGGTGCTCCTAACTCAGTCATTGTTCTCACTTCTGACATGCTCAGGCTGGTCACTAGGATTAGTCATTTAACATCTCTGAGCTCTAGTTTCCTCAGCTATTAAAAGGGGACTAGGAGTGCCCTCCTTGCAGTTCCTTCAGAGGTCTTTCCCACTGTGGGTCATTTGGGCATGGGGTTAGAAGATCAATGAAGGTAGAAGCACTACAGTTGCCCTGTGGCAAAGTCTGTTTAGGGAAGGTGGCCAAAGCCTTGGATCCATTACTGACAGAGCATAATATATAAGAAACATCTTGGCTGAGGCAAACGACATTCAAAACCCATGTTTTGAGTATCTTACCTAATAAAAGAGAAGCATGTAAATTGACCATCCTTCTGCTGTGCCCACCAGCCAATTGGATGAGTATGCAAATTAACCACAAAGATGGTGGTTAATTTGCATACATAGGCACCCAGCAGCCTGGGTCCCAGGAACAACATCGGCACCCAGGTCACTTCCAGGTAGGCCCCATGTGGGCCCTAAGCAGGCTATGAAGGGCCTGAGCCAGGGGTGGAGCCAGTGGTTGGAGGGGTCTGGGGGTCCCCTGCCCAAGCCTGAAGCCTCAGTCAGAGGCTATAGGTCTGGGCAGGGGTGGAGCTGGTGATCGGAGTGAACTACAGAGGAAACACTTTTTCTGACTGCTTATTGGCTAAGCTCCATGTATGCCACTGGTAATATTCTTAGTAACTTGGGTAATAAGAATCCAAAAAGGTGATCTAGGGTTTTTCCACCACACTCCTGGAGAAAAAAATGAAGGTCCACTGCTGGAGGGCTAAGAAATGTCATATCCTGCCCTAGCTGGTTTGGCTCAGTGCATAATGCCTTGGCCTGCCTATCGCAGGGTCTGGGCTGAATTCTGACCAAGGGCATGTACCTAGGTTGCAGGCTCCTCCCTGGCTGGGGCCCAGGTCAGGGCTCATGTAGGAGGCAACCAATGTTCTTCTCACTTACATGTTTCTCTCTGTCTTTTCCTTTCTCTTCCACCTTCTCTAAAAATCAATGGAAATGTATCCTCAGGTGAGGAAGAAGAAAGAAAGAAAGAAAGAAAGAAAGAAAGAAAGAAAGAAAGAAAGAAAGAAAGAAAGAAAGAAAGAAAGAAAGAAAGAAAGAAAGAAAGGTCATATCCTATGAAAGACACATCTTGAAAATGCCTAAAGAAAGTTGTCATTTTTTCATGGTGAAGGAACTGGAGTTTGTGTTGATGAAGACACTTTGGTGGCTGTGGTGACTGGCAGTGGCTGTAGCAGTGGGGTGATGGGGCTGGTGGCTTCCCCTGATCAGCCCGATTGCCTCCCACAAAGGGAGGCCAGACTACGGCTTAAGCCTGCTCCACAAGGGGAGCAGTGAGCAGGCCTAAGCCATTAGTAGGACATCCCCTGAGGGCTCCCAGTATGTGAGAGGGGACAGGCTGGGCCCGGTGCATGAATTTTGTGTACTGGGCCCCTAGCACATTATATAACAGGTACTATTTCATAGTTGTTATGACTGAATTCATATATTAAAGTTCTAACCCTAGTCTCTCAGAATGTGACTGCATTTGGAGATAGGGTCTTTAAAGAAGTAAGTATGGTTAACTAAGGTCATTAGCATGAGTCCTAATCTGATACGTCCTCCTAAGAAAAGGAGATTAGAGCACAGACACATACAGAGGAAGATTATGTGAAGACAGACAATCCAAGGAGAGAGCCTTCAGATCCCTTAATCTTGGACTTTTAGTCTCCAGGACTGTGAGAAAAGAAATTTCTGTTGTTTATACCGCCAAGACTCTGGTTGTGGCAGCCATAGCAAACTAATAGTTATTAACTCGAGAAACCATAGACCACCTAAAAGTATAATTTAATACTTGATAGATTTTGTTCACTAGTATTAAGCACAAGAAAATGACTTGTTGGGTTTTTACATTTCTTCTTATTCCAGTAAACCTATTTCCCCATTTTTTTTCCTATGAAAGAACACAGCCTTTGAAATCATGAATGAAAACCACCATTTCCTGCTTTATCAGTCAGGACAGGTTGGGTTATGCTACATAATAAACAATGCAAAATCTTATGGGCTTTTAACAATTAAATTTTATTTCTTCCACAGAGTTTCTGCTCCATGTTTCTTCACTAGTCTCAGACACTTCACCAGAGGGTTAACAGTTGCTGTGACAAGTAGAAGAAAGCATGGTGAATTTCTCATTGGCTCTTCCACTAGAAGTAGCACAGGTCACTTTCACCTACACCCCTCTGCTCAACATAAAAGATATGGCTATGGAGCAGTACAAACCTATGTGGTGGCTGAAGAACCAGAATATCAGTGAGCAGGATTATTTGCTAATACAGTGTTTTGGAGTGAGGATAACAAAAATCTCACTACAATAAAAGCAACAATAATGGAGAAGGCCAGTGGATTTGAGCGTCCAGCCTGTGAGCTGAGTAAGGTCTGCAAAATCATTTGGTCTGGCCTTGCCAAAGCATTAGGAGTGAGTTAATTAAATGTTTGACCAAATATAAGAGGCTAATTTTTAAGTTGATAGTTTTGTATGGCCCTCAAATGATGTCATAAATATCCAAGTGGCTTGGCAGAAAAGTGGTTCCCTAACCCTGATTTAGAGGGACAAAAGTCCTAGCCATGGGTGACATACCTTAGCTTGACTTTCTGTATATGAAAACAAAGAAAAAACATAGATTTTAGAACTATATCAATACCCTCCATTTAACCTAATAGCTTTAAGCTTCTCTGATTTTATGATTATTTATCTGTAACTTTTCCCATTATATTTCTACAGGGACTAAATAAAATTACAATTGTAAAGTACCCTCCACAGTGTCTAAAAGATAGTAGATGCTTCTCCCTGAATCAACTGACGTGGGGTGACGTTTCTTGTATTCATTTCTGACACTCAGCTGGCCCCACAGAAGGTTCAGCCTTGTCTAACCCACCAGGTACCTTTCCTCCAGAGAGTCTTCTTACTTCTAAGGCACCTAGTCTGCCCGGCCCTGTACCCTTCTTAGCATTCTACATTCCCTATTATGTATTCTCGGTCTTCTCTGGTCTCTTTCTTTTTCTGTCAAGTCCTGTTGCTGACCTCTAGCCTTCAAACCATATGCTACAAAATAAGTTTAATGCATGAGATGATGATGGTGATTCATTTGTTTTCTCCATTGTTTCTGACAGGAGTTATCTCCTCCATGCAGAGGGAAGGCAATTCATAGAGAAGATAACTTTGGCTTTTCACTATTAGCACTTCACCCCAAGGCACTACTGAAGCCAACTAGCCATCCTGCTGTGGATGCCACACCCACTTCTCCCCAGCTTAACTCTGAAAGCATTTAGCGTATTTGATGGATATGTGAGTGTGTGCGCACACATGTGTGTTTGTGTGTGTGTATGTTTGCTTTATTGTAAAGCCAGGTCAAAAGCTCTTCTGCTTTATCAATATTTAGATGAATGTCCTGGAGCCATTGAGCAAAGCTGAACTAAAGCAAAAAATATATGTAATTAATCCTAACTTTTTATTATCACTTCCAACTGAAAGCTGTTATAGTTGTTACAACTATCTATATAAAATTTATACACTTGTATCATCCTTTACAATCTAGAAAGCATTTTTAATATATTTTCATTTCATCTCTCTGATAACATAGGGCATTTTTTTTTCACCAGGTTACTGATGAAAAACAGGTTTGGCAAGGGAATGATATATGTGCTTGAAAGTGTCATAGCTATTAAATGACAGAGCTGGGACTCTATCACAAGTCTAAAACACAATTCTGTTTGTGACACATAACTTGGAATTCATATTTAGAGATTCGGTAAGCATCTATGCTATGCCACACATTGGCAATAGGTGTCTTCACATATGGGAACTGATATAAACATCACAGAAACCCTGCAGTGAGCACAGGACCACAAAGTGCTTCCATTTATCCAAATATGTGTGATGCTGCAAAGGGGACTGGAGGGAGGGCAGGTGGTGGTAAGAAATGAGTCCAAAGAGAAAAAGATAATTACATAAACACCTATTATTCCCCTTTCATCTATAAGATGAATGAGGTTGAAAGAGATGAGAATAGCTAAGAGGGGAACTTTAGTTAGGCCCAAAAGTCAAACTCAATATTATTTTGTAGTATCACAGCAGGCAGATGTATTAAAGAACAGATAGATGTTGAATCCACTATCAACCATGAGCCTGCCAGAGGAGTTTTCTCCTCCAAAAGCATGATTCAGATTCACCAACACCTGACTAAACTCCTTTGAATCCTAATATCTGTCCTTTTAGTAAAAGGAGGTGATGAAAGGCACACAAAGAAGATTTGGAAATGACCAAAGCACAGATGCAAAAATACCAATGGACGCTGCCTCATACATGAACAATTACAGCAGAATATCTGAAATCTGATGGAATAAACTTCGTGCCAACCAAGGAAGCAGCTTAAAAATGCCTTTTGTCAGAGTTTCGAAATGAAAGAATTAAAGACAGGCCCGAGTCAGAACAATGAAGCAGGTAAAAACTTGTATTGAACAAAGACAGAAAAACATTCTTCTGATTGGCAAGCCATTGGTCACGGTTCAACACCAGAGAGATGGCCCCATTCCCTCTGTGACTCATATGATTTTCTTCCAGAAAGA
This sequence comes from Murina feae, assembly GCA_004026665.1. Taxonomy (NCBI): domain Eukaryota; kingdom Metazoa; phylum Chordata; class Mammalia; order Chiroptera; family Vespertilionidae; genus Murina; species Murina feae. The sequence goes on along the minus strand of PVJC01016265.1, from coordinate 8,995 downwards.
CTGTGCTGCCAGAACATGAGTAGCTGGCTCACATAACTGCAGGATGCTCTCTGCCACCCAGGCTCTGGTTTCCATAGAGATCCCACCTTCCATAATCAGAGCAGGATTTTCAAATGACCCAGACAAACAGCATATGTCTTTGCTATAAATAAGGGGAAGGGATGCTTGAGAAGGAAGTATAAGAAATTAAGGTTCTGATAGAGCTGATTGGGTTTTCTGAGAGAGGAATATAAATATAATAGCTAACTTGCCACCATCACGGTACCAAGTCTTTATCTGTCTTAACTCAATTAATCCTTATAATAATACCATGAGGTAGGTACTATTATCATTCTCATTTTATTTTATTTTTTAAATATATTTTATTGATTTTTTTTTACAGAGAGGAAGGGAGAGGGACAGAGAGTTAGAAACATTGATGAGAGAGAAACATCAATCAGCTGCCTCCTGCACACCCCCTACTGGGGATATGCCCACAACCAAGGTACATGCCCTTGACCGGAATCGAACCTGGGACCCCTCAGTCCACAGGCCGAGGCTCTATCCACTAAGCCAAACCAGTCAGGGCTATCATTCTCATTTTAAAAGTTAGGTAACTGAGACACAGAGAAGTTAAGTAACTTGTCCAAGACCACACAGCTAGTAATAGTAGAACCAAAATTCAAACCCAGGTGTCTCTGATACCAGAGCCTTTACTTATCTTACTCACTATTCTATAAGGCCTGTCCTTAAAGGAAGAACTGGGGAGACAAAGGCATGAAGATGCATTTTTAAAATATTTTAATTGTATAATATAAATTTGCATAATTGTAAGTAATCTTATATTCTAGTATCCATCTTTCTCACAAATCATAAAAATTCTTTATGCATCAGGACTTCTTAAAATATTTCCATTTCATCCTGGGAGGAAAAAGGAGTTTAATTTTCAGATTCATTTGCTTGGCATTTAGGTGTTAGCAAGGGCAATTCATTCACTTTAACAAGTTTTGGAAGCTCACTCTTCACCAAACCCATGTAAGGTGATGTGACTACAAACATTTGCTTAAACCACCATGAATGATTGAATGACTGAATGATTTCACATACATGACACCAACAATATGACAGTACATTAGCAAGTCATAGTTTTCAGTTAATACAAAGTGTTGTAAAGCACTTCAATAGTCAAATTTGGCTCTTGGCTTAATTTCACTCAGGCCGCCCCACTAATTCATCAGCTAATGTGGATTAATTTAGCTACAACACTTCATCCTGAACCAGAGGTGGGCCAGATAGTAGTTTCAATTCTGGGCCTTGCCATATTGCACAAAAGCAGCCATAGACATTATAAAAACAAATGGACATCACTGTATCCCAATAAAACTTTATCTACAAAAACAGGAGGTGGATGAATTTGGCCCATAGACTACAGTTTGCCTACCTCCCAACTCCCGTCCCTGACAAAATGATGACATTCTCCACTCATCTCACTCTGCTCTTCTGATCCTCCACCCTGAGGATCATGGAAAGCTTTTTAAAAGTCACACAAAATTTGTGAGTAGTACTTAATTAATGTAGAGCTGCTAACCACTTCCAAAATTAACAACTAAAGTGAACTGTCAAAGAGACTAAGTTGACCAACACAAGGATTACTACATAGGAAACCCTGTACTTGACTTTCTCCTTGTCCCGTCCTTCCCTTTCCATCGCTGTTATCACAATAGGGAAAAGAGATGTTTAATTATTTTTTGTTTTAAGTTTTATACCCAGTAACAGATATTTCATGTTTCATTCAAGGAAAAGAAATACCCTTAATGATTTGTTTTTAGTTACAGGTTGCTAGGAGAGAAAGTAGACCCTCTCTATTACAGCACCACAAGTCATCATCTGTGTTTTAGGGTCTCTGGTGAAGGACAGAAAGAGACTTGTGCTGAGCCCTTTCCTCCCACAGCACCTTTCCTTCCCCTAGGTCCTGTTTCATGTGAGCCTTTTGGAAATGTAGGACATAGAGAGAAGAAACTAGAAATCGTGGTAGAAATGAAATAGATCATGATATGAAAACTTGAACTCTACACATTCATTTTTTAAAAAATCATTGCTCTCTCCCTTCTTGCCCATATTTCTTGAAAACAGGGAGCATCCAGAAGATTCTGCTAGAAATCTGTAGTTTAAGCAAGAGAGAAGTAGAGACTTCAGACTAAATGTGATGATTTTCATGTCCGGACTGACCACTTTCCATCCACAAGGACCCTGTTTCTTAGACTTTGGGGTATCCCATAGGTCAGCCTATGTGAAGATGGCTATTCTCAGGCTATCCTATATAATAAAACCCTAATATGCAAACTGACTGAATAACAGAAGGGTCGATGGCTATGACGCACACTGACCACCACTAGACAGACGCTAGATGTACGAGCTGCCCTCTGATGGTCAGTGCACTCCCACAGGGAGAGCACCGCTCAGCCAGAAGCTGGGCTCATAGCTGGCAAGCACAGAGGCGGTGGCAGGAGCCTCTTCCACCTCCGCAGCAGGCGGACATCCCCCAGTCTGAGGGGTCCCAGACTGCAAGAGGGAGCAGGCTAGGCAGAGGGTGCACCCACCCACAGTGCATGAATATTGTGCACTGGGCCTCTAGTTTCTATAGATTTCCTACTTCATTTCCAATTATTTGCCTGCTTGTCAGTTTTAGTAAACAGTATAATTAAATATATATTTTAAAGTATTTGATCATGTGCTGTATAGCAAAAGGGTCCAATTTTTTAAATCAGTGAGGGGGGAAATCACTTAGGGCCCATCAGCTGGAATATCTGATGTTCCACATATAAACGGGGGTATAGGAAAGAAATTCTCCAAATCAGAAATTCTATCACTTCACCTAGAAAGGGTCTCGCCTTGCAATGAGATTTATTGTGAAAGCCCCCAAAGGTATAAGAATGAATCTGTCTCAAGCATGAAGACCTCAGGAGGTAGGAGGGAGTGATGGACCCCCAAAGAGGAGAAGAGCCAAAATGTCAATTACATGTCCACCAATCACATGGAGAAAAAGGTAGGGACTGCTGTACTCCCTGGGTTATTGAAAGAAGCAAACTGTGCAAAGAAAAACACATGTATCAAGGTCACAGTCAATTTGATCAGTCCTGGCTTCCTACACACAAACAGGTCTGGGTGGATATCTGGTAGCTCAGGCTTACTCTCAGAGGCAGAGAGAAGGGACAATGTGGGCATTCTGGATGTAAAAGGAGACGCCTCTGGAAGAAGGAGTGGGCGAGCAATCCCAGCTTCTCAATCCAGCATCTGCACATGGGTTTCTTGCCTAGTGATTGCCCAGCAGCTATAGCATAACTAATAACAGTGGCAGGTGGCAAACCGAGGATAAAATAATGATAGCAACAGCTACTATTTATTGAGTACTTTCTCTGGTGACAGGTCTGCTGGACATTTTTACACATATTACATTTATTCCTCATGGCCTATGAGGTAAGTAATGGGATCTTCATGGCACAGTTGTGGCGGGGGGGGGGCGGGAATTAAATCAAGAATAACAAATCTAGCTCAGGGTTATAGTTTTTAAAAAGGAAGAGTCAAGATTCAAATCCAGATCTTTGTGAATCCAAAGCACTGGTGGAAACATCACTACCTCTCAAGTTTGCTGTTGCTTTCAGAGAATCAAAAACTTGCTTGAATCCCAGGTAATTACTCCCAATGATTATGGCTGCATACACACTACAGCAGATTATCCCCAGGGTATTACCTTAGAGCAAGCATGTCAAACTCAAAGGGCCAAATAAATAAGGTTTAAGTTTATGTGGGCTGCAAAAACAAAAACAAAAACGGAAGCTTTAATTTTCATAGAAACCTAGGTTTATTTCTATACAGGCATGCTGAAGACAAAGGGCTGAAATAAATGAGTAATCATTAGCATTACTAACATAAAATAATAGAACATTTTAATAAAAATTAATATTTTTCTTGAACATTAACTTACCAGACACCAAATAACTGCACAAATTAATAAGCATAACACAAATAAACCTATTTTTTTTTGTTCTGAAAGTGAAATATTTCCTGTTGCACATACCAAACAAGTCAGTACAAGACTAATGACGTGACCATTGGCTGCTAAAATATTAGCTGCTAGTATTAGTGGAGAGACATAGTTGCCTGCGTGTAAGGCACATAAGGGAAATGAATGCAACACGATTATAGTAATCAGTCATTAGTGAACATTGTAGTCCGTTATTAATAATTATGTGTAACAGGATATTGTAAAAATTAAGTTATGAAATTTTTATTAAAATGTTACTTACCGTTATATTGATTGGGCCACAAAAATATTCATTGAGGGCCACGAGTTTGATGTGCTTGGCTTAGAGGTTGCTGCAAAATCCCATATCCAGTAAAGTCTTTACATCTTCCACCACCCACCTCCCACCTGCTGGAGGAACAATGTGTACCAATTCTGCCTCCACGTCTCTCACAGGTGCTTCCCACTGACAGAATAGAACCAAGAACACTAGTGACAAAGGATTCTGGAAATGCAGTTCCTGGGCTTCTAGCCTCGTGGTAAGCGAAGCTCAGAGACAGTAGCAATACTGACCCTGTATTGCTTAAAGAGCACACTGGCATAGTCAGGGACGGCCTGCGGAAACCTGGAACTCGGGAAGTTATGTGACCGTAGCTATGACTCACTGCAGATAAGTCTGCAATGGGGTGGGAAGGGTGCAGCGTGGCTACAGTGCAGTGGAAGCAGGTGGTGAGATCAAAGCCACAGAGTAAATGCTTTGGCCATTATTTTGCACTCTGGTCGTATTCTCAAGCTCTCGGGATCTAGTGAGGTGCTTTTATGCAAATTCAAATCTTAAACAGCTTCCAAAGACGAGTTACATGTTGTAAAAGCCACTTCCCAGCCCGAGTCCATGTTGAGATGCTGCGCAACAATGGCTTTAATTAACGGTGTAAGACCTCTGAGCTTTCCACTCAATGAAAATTCTTTCCTGTAGGCTGCTCTACGTCTCTGTTTAATTTCTTCAAGAAAGGTGACTTTAATTTCAGTAGCTGAATTCGCTGAAAGGACTTAAGAGAAATTTTGGCTAATTTTTAACTTAATTTCAATGATCAAAGTTACATTCTTATTTTCTATTTCCTGAGGGCAGTTAACTTTCAAGTCTTATACCTCTTTCTTACCTCCATATTTCTCAATAGCGTGCCTATATTGCTAGTTCTTGATTTTTCAGTTTAGATTCTAGGTATTAACTCCATACAATTGAAAAACGACAAAGTAACTCTTATATATATAACTCAACACAGGTGCACATAACACACACACACACACACACACACTGTACAACCCTTGCTTTCCTGCTCATCTTCCCAAATATAATTATTTGGGTTAAGTCAATGTTCAGTATTACATTATATGACTGTAATATTTACTCACCACTGCATCATGTAGTTTTCTATATTATTTTCCTCATTTTTTTGAATTAGTAATTTTCCCATTTTGCTTGGTTTTTCAGTAATCACTAATTCATCTGAAAACTTTGTATCAAAAGGGAAATTTCTTTTTAGTAGATTGAAACACATCTCTCAGTTTCATGGATTCTCAGGGAATCACCCCTGCCTCTCCAGAGCTTCCACTCTGCTGTTCCAATATAGAATGGCCGCTCTCTGGGCTGGCTGCCCAGCTACTGTTCTGAGATCACCTGTCACCACCAACCAGGGAATTGGACACTGTCTGTCATGAGCTCCCTTAAATCCCCCACCTCCCTGTGATATAAGGTCGTGGTGGTGGTGGTGGTGGTGGTGGTGGTGGTGGTGGTGGTGGTTACATTTTCCCTCAGTTGAGCCAAATCCTATATTTAGCTTCTTCTCTGAATCATGACTCCTCCCTTTCCTCTCTAGAAGATCCCACGTGTGTCCTGGCATGTGAAAGTAGGAGGCTGGTGCATTCCAGAGCCCAAGAGACTCCCAGTATCCCTGTGGTCAGTCTGTCTGAGTGGGAAATAATGGAAAGATACCAAAATACAAATGCGTGGGAAGGGTTTCCAAGAAGAAGTTATCCAAACCATTTCTGGAAATAGATGATCACATTATTCCCTTAAACATAGGATGCCACAAAGAGAGAGAGAGATTAAAATACATGATGCAATATAAAAATTAGTTTCAAAATGCTAGTGTTTTTCTCCTTTTTAAGCTAATTGCTTTGTGCTAAGTGTTGTCACCAAGAGTCTGTGAGGGAGTTTTGTGTAGACCCAGCGCCCAAAGACTTTTTCCAAATGCATTTTCCAAAATCATTTATAAGGCTGTTGCCCCAGGGAGTAGAGACTTTGGCTGCCTTCCTCATATTCAAATATTGGATAAGAATTAAACTACTGCAAAATGTTGTTAGCTGAGACTTTCTGGGAAACAAATAACAAGAAGGGGGAAAGGCAATATTTTACCATACATTCCACAAAGAATAGAATACAAAATGCAGCACATGTATGGTAGACCCTGCTTCCCACTGCACAAAGAACACAGTAGTAACCGTCACTCTGTAAACGTTAAATATCCTCCTATATAATAAAAGCATAGTATGCAAATTGTCCCCTCAACTAAAGTTCTTCTGGGAGTTCGAACCAGGGGGCGGGCCAGCTGGGGGGAGGTAGAGAGGCCCCAGCCGGCAGCTGGCAGCCACTAGGGACCCCACTGGTGCACAATTGGGGACAGGAGGGATGCAGGAGCTTGGCCAGCAGGGGAGTGACCGAGGAAGGGACCACAAGAGGGCTCCAGGGTGTGTCTAGTCCCTCTCACTCAGTCCTGATTGGCCAGACCCCAGCAGCAAGCTAACCTACCAGTCAGAGCATCTGCACCCTGGTGCTCAGGGCACGTCATAGCAAGTGGTTGAGCAGCCTTAGCATATCATTAGCATATTATGCTTTGATTGGTTGAATGGATGATCAGACACTTAGCATATTAGGCTTTTATTATATACATAAATGTGCTAATTGAGTGTTTATTATTGGTAAGGCTTCCAGTCAATTGTAGGCTACTAGTAGTTAAGTTTTTGTGGGTGTCAAAAGTTATACATGGATTTTCAACTGTGCAAAGAGGACAGTGCCCCTAAGCCTTGTATTACTCAAGGGTCAACTGCAGCATGAAGTATAATATCAGGCTTAGCTGACATTTTAATTATTAAAACACTCTAATAAATATTTCATAGAGAATTATATACAGTAAAATATATAAATCTTAAGTGTACAGCTTGGTGAAAATTTACATATGCAAACCCTCATGTTACCACTATCCAGATCAAAATGTAGAATATTTCTATCACCCAGAAAATTTTCTCATGCCTACATGCCTATATGGTGCATTTTTAATGGTAGATATACTTTATTCTTTTTAAAAAATATATGTTATTGATTTTTTACAGAGAGGAAGGAGAGGGATAGAAAGTTAGAAACATCGATGGGAGAGAAACATTGATCAGCTGCCTCCTGCACACCCGTCACTGGGGATGTGTGCACAACCAAGGTACATGCCCTTGACCGGAATCGAACCTGGGACTCTTCACTCTGCAGGCTGACGCTCTATCCACTGAGCTAAGCCGATTAGGGCTATACTTTATTCTTTACATATTAATCACTTTCTACTAATGAGAATACTTGACTAAGCAGAACCTTGATCATGCCAGGGAGAAAATAAACTAATATTTATCAAGCAAATGCATATGGCCAAACACTCTGCTATTTCATGCCAATCCTCTTAAGACAGGTGTAAGTATCTCCAATGAGGTGATGAAGAAGCTGGGGCTCGGTGAGGCTCTGTGGGACTGTAAGACTTTCCAATGTCTTACAGTCCATGAACAACTCCAGAGCATTTTCCCCCATTGAATCATACTGCCAGACAATACAGCTTCCTAACTCGCAACTAATGAGAGCTGATTTCTTTAGCCAACTCTTCCTCATTTATGCCCACTAAAGTAAAGTTATAAAGAGTAAACAAAATCCCATAGCGGGTGAAAACCCACACTTCTCTGTTAGGTAACCTTAAAAATAGCTTTATCTATTAATTTATGTGAAAGTAGACTGAAAAAAAGAGATAGCGCCCCTATTCTAACTACACTTTAAAAACAAAAAGGCATTGTTTATTTGTCTCCTTGAAATAGCCTTGCTATTGATTTTCAGATCAAGTTTAGGGCCATGAATAAAGAAACAGTGTTAACTAGACTCATTGAACTACCTCCAGTCCACCCAATCGCAGGGACCAGAAACCACCTGGCCCAGGTCAGGGAAGTAGTGGGTTTTGGTGCCCTGAAGAGTGTGACCTTGTGGCTTTGTGGCTGAATGCCTCGGTTTGCCTGAGACTGCTACAGTTTTAGCAGTGAAATCCCTCAGCCCTAGGCAAACGCGGCTGGTTGGTCACCATACTGAACACCCACCACATGCCAAAGTAGCTTGATAAAGTGTTATTTTGAGTATTTGGGATTTCAAAGGCTGAATGGGGACGTGACCACAATCATAAGTGCAAATTTCACCAAAAAGAGTGAAAAATAATGGATGTGCCCTGGCCGGTTTGGCTCAGTGGATAGAGCGTCGGCCTGCGGACTGAAGGGTCCCGGGTTTGATTGCGGTCAGGGGCATGTACCTTGGTTGCAGCACATCCCCAGTGGGAGGTGTGCAGGAGGCAGCTGATCAATGTTTCTCTCTCTCATTGATGTTTCTGACTCTCTATCCCTCTCTCTTCCTCTCTATAAAAAATCAATAAAAAGAAAAAAAATTTAAATAAATAATGGATGTGCATTTGTTCATACACAGGCAAGGAATCACCAGGTGAACATGGCAGAGCAGCACCATTGCTTCCAGGGATAGAATTTGTGCTGGCTGACATTGGAAGGATGGTGATAGCTCAGTGCACACCCTTTTCGCACCACTTGAATTAAATGGATGTGTGATTACAGTGATTCAGTGTTGTTAAACTGTGCTTCTCAGCCAGCCTTGAGAGGCAGTAGGGAGGGCGGGGGGTGGGGGGGTGG
>PVJC01016264.1:0-33931 GCA_004026665.1 Murina feae | reverse complement strand
TATTTAATAACATGCTCTTCAGCTTCCAAGAGTTTGAATGTTTTGGGTTGTTTTTATTGTTGTTTATTTCTAGTATTATGCCATTTTGATCTGAGAGGATGCTTGATATGATTTCAATCTTCTTGAATTTGGGGAGACTTTGCTTGTGACCCAATATATGGTCTATTTTTGAAAATGTTCCATGTGCACTTGAGAAGAATGTATATTCCGCAGCTTTGGGGTGAAATGTTCTGAAGATGTCAATTAAGTCCATCTGATTTAGTGAGTCATTTAGGATTTCTGTGTCTTTGGTAATTTTTTGTCTAGAGGATTTATCCAGTGATGTCAGAGGTGTATTAAAGTCCCCTACTATGATTGTATTGTTGTCTATCTCTCCCTTGATATCTTCCAGGAGTTTTTTTTATGTATTTGGGTGCTCCTGAATTGGGTGCATATATGTTTATCAGGGTTATGTCCTCTTGTTGTATCGATCCCTTTAGTATTATGAAGTGGCCTTCCTTATCTCTTGTTATGGCCTTCACTTTGAGATCTATTTTGTCTGATATAAGTATAGCTACCCCTGCTTTTTTTTTCATTTCCATTTGCCTGAAAGATATTTTTCCATCTCTTCACTTTTAGTCTGTGTGAATTCCTTATTCTGAGGTGAGTCTCTTGTAAACAGCAGATATATGGGTCATGTTTTTTTATCCATTCAGCCATTCGGTGTCTTTTGATTGGAGCATTTAGTCCATTTACATTTAAAGTTATTATTGAAAGGTACTTGTTTGTAGCCATTTTATTTTTTTGTGCCTGTGTTCTTTCTTACCTTTTTATTTCATCTTTTTGCACCAATCCCTTTAGCATTTCTTGCATTGCTGGCTTTGTGGTGATAAAGTCCCTTAGCCTTTTTTTGTCTGTGAAGCTTCTTATTTCCCCTTCAATTTTGAATGATAGCCTTGCTGGATAGAGTAATCTTGGATTCAATCCCTTGTTTTGCATCACTTTGTAAATTTCCGTCCATTCTCTTCTGGCTTGATGTGTTTCTGTTGAGAAGTCATTTGATAATCTAATGGGAGCTCCCTTGTATGTAACTTTCTGTCTCTGTCTTGCAACCTTTAAGATTCTCTCTTTGTCCTGAACATTTGCCATGGTAATTATGATGTGTCTTGGGGTGGGTCTTTTTGGATTCATCTTGTTTGGGACTCTCTGTGTCTGTGTGATTTTTTTCTTCCCCACCTCCGGGAAATTTTCTGAGATTATTGCTTCAAATACGTTTTCTAATCCTTGTTCCTCTTCCTGTTGTTCTGGCACCCCTATTATTCGTATGTTGCTTCGTTTCATGTTATCCCATAGCTCCCTTAGGCTCTATTCCTATCTGTTGATTTTTTTCTCTAATTGCAGTTCAGTTTGGGTGTGTTTTGTTTCTCTGTCTTCTAATTCACTAATTCGGTCCTCCGCTTCTCCTAGTCTATTTTTGAAACTTTCCATGGTGTTCTTTATGGCAGCTATATCACCCTTCATTTCTTCTTGATTCTTACATAAGTTATTCATTTTTTCATCCATTTCTTTTTGATTCTTACATAAGTTGTTGATTTTTTCCTCCATCCGGTTTATGCACTCTAGGATCCTTATTCGGAATTCTTTTTCCGACATACTGCATGTGTCTGTTTCACTTAGCTGCTTTTCTGGTGATTCCTCCTTTTCTTTTCCTTGTGGGTTTCTTTGTCTAGCCATTTTTTGGTCTCACTGACTGATCTTGATGTCGAGTTGTGCAGGGGTTGCTCTTTGGGTAGTGGTGGTTCATCGGGCTGCAGTTGCTCCTCAAGGTGGCTGGTCCTCAGATGACAGTGGCTCCTCTGGTGGGTGCTGTTAGCAGTTGTGGTGTCTCTGGTTGGTAATGGAAGCTGCTCACAGCTTCTTTGGACAAAGGAGGGCTGACCACGTGGCTGAGTTGAGTCTGGTGTATTATTGACCTGTTCGTGTTCATGGACGGAATTTCCTCTACAGGTGTCTGATTATGGGATTCACTCTCTAACACCTGGCCTGACTGGATAAAGTTCACCTCGACAAGACCCCACACAAAGGAACTAAAGCACAAGTATATTCACGACAATAATAACCCCACTATAAGTCACCACTCCCAGCAAAGAGGATGGGGGCAGAATCTGTAGATGCTGAGCTTATATATAGGAGATAAGGTTAAGAATTGGAGGGATACGAGGAGGATCTCAGTTCAGTATTGAGGAAGTAGAAAGGGGATGGGTGGAGAGGAAGAAAGAGAATGAAAGAAAAGAAAAAATAAATAAATTTACAAAAAATTTCAAAAATGGTGTAAAAATAGCAAAAAAAAGGTAAAATAAAATAGAGTGATGGAAAAATAAAGTAAATAGAATTAGAAAATAAAGCACAAACACACAGAGGAAAACAAAGAAAAAAAAGGAAAGGTAACAATGAAATAATAATTAAAAAAATAAAAAAGAAATGAAAAAAATAAAAAGTAAATTAAAAATGGAGAAGTAAAATGTTCCTTTGGCTGGCTTAAGATCCTAGTCTTCTGTACTATTGTTTTTCTCAGGATCCGATTACTGGGACCAAAAGTGTCTCTTTAGGCCAGTCTCTTTGGAGTCTCAGGGACTTATTAGGTTGTGTTTAAAAAAAAAATCCTTTTTACAGTTCAGGGTAGAGTCTGGGTGTGGCTGTATTAGTTGCCTGGATACTGGAGGGAGGGTTTGTCTCCTCAGGGCACAATGGCTGCCTAGGTCCCAGGCTCCGGCATGGGTCAGCACCAAACTCGCTGCCACCTCTCCTGGACCCCCCTCTCTCTCCAGATTCCACAACCCAGCACCCTCTCCCACACTCCAGCCACAGGTAAATGTCTGTATCCACAATGCCTTATGCGTGGGGCTCAGTGCAGTTAGACTCCGACCATAGAGACGGGAGAGGCTGTGGCCACGCGTGTGCCTCTCCTGCTGGCACGCTTCAGTCTTTACTGTGGACCCAGATGTAGAATCCACTTCGAGGGGGCACCTTCTCTCCTGCCTGCACACCCCAGCCCTTTCCTGATTGTGAAGCCAGATCGAGAAGCCCTGCCGACCAGCAGTTCCATGGACCCTCTTTCCACTGCGCCGCCGGTCTCAGGAGACATGGCTGGGTGCTGGCGCCAGTGCCGTACGGAGACTTTCCGATCCTCAGGGCTAAGGTCTGGTAAAATATCTTTCCCAAAGCCTTGAATTTACCTCTCTCAGGAGTCTTCTGTCTTATCCAGCTGCAGGCTGTCTCCCAGCTCGATCTCCACTGCCAATTTGGGCTGGAAGCTACTCGTTTCAGCTGCTTTCCCTATCTACTCTGGTATAAGGCACTTCTTTCTTTCTTTTTTATCCTCACCTGAGGATATGTTTCCATTGATTTTTTAGAGAATGTGGAAGAGAAGGGAAAAACAGAGAAACATCAAAGTGAGAGGAACACTTTGATTGGTTGCCTCCTGCATATGCCCTGACCTGGGCACCAGCCAGGGAGGAGCCTGCAACCTAGGTACATGCCCTTGATCAGAATTGAACCCAGATCCTGAAGTCAGCAGGCTGAGGCCTTATGCACTGAGCCAAACCAGCTAGGGCAGGATATGACATTTCTCAGCCCTCCAGTAGTGGACCTCCATTTTTTTTTTCTCCAGGACTAGAGTGGGAAAACCCTAGATCGCCTTTTTGGATTCCTATTACCCAAGTTATTAAGAATATTACCAGTGGCACACAGGGAGCTTAGCCAATGAGCAGTAAGAAAAGGTGTTTCCTCTGTAGTTCACTCTGATCACCGGCTTCACCCCTGCCCAGGCCTATAATCTCTGGCCAAGGATGCAGGCCTGGGCAGGGGACCCCCTGGCCCTTCCAATTGCTGGCTTTGCCCCTGTCCAGGCCCTGAAATTGCGGGCTCCACCCCTGCTCCATTGCAGCCTCTGGCCAAGGCTGCAGGCCTAGGCAGGGGACTCCCAGATCCCTACTTTGCTGGCTTCACTGGTGCCCAGGACCCTGTGATCTCCAGCCTTGCCCCTGCCCAGGCCTGAGGCCTCTGACCCAGGCCTTATGCCTGGGTAGGACACCCTTATACCCCTCCGATCACTGGCTCTGCCCCTGCCCCCTCCGATCACCAGCTTCACCCTTGCCCATGCCTGAGGTCTCTGGCGAAGGCCTCTGTCCTGGGCAGGGGACCCCCAGCCCTCTCTGATCACCTGTTCTGCCCCTCAACCCCCTCCTCCCCCACCACCTGCCTGGCTAACAGGCCTGGCCACTGTAGTGTTAGGGCTAAGCCGGACTGGGCACCACCATCTTGTGCCCATGGGAGCAGCCATCTTTGTGACAGAGTGATGCCTAATTTGCATATTACTCTTTTATTAGATAGGATAATAAAAGGCTAATATGCAAATAGACCAAACAATGGAACAGCCAACTAGTCGCTATGACATCCGCTGACCACCAGGGGGCATGTGCAGAACATGGCGTGCGTTGGTCCTGGCAGGATGGTGGAGCAGGTGAGTGGAGGCACCAGACCAAGGCGGGGTGCCTGTCGCTGTCATCAGGGTGAGGTTCTGGTGGTTACTGAAAATTTTTGCTCCTACGTGCCTCAGTCCCGCCTGGCACTTGCAGCTGCTGCCGGCGCCAGAGCCGCCGCCTTGCACCCACTGCCAGCACTGGCCCCTCTTGCACATGCAGCCAGCACTAGAGTCACCACTTGCACCCGCTGCTGGTGCCCAGCGCTGGTGCTGATCACTCGGCTCCATCAGCAGGTGCGAACAGCAACTGCTGGCCCTGGTCACCCCTGAGGGATTCTCCAGCTGCCCCTGCTCATGAGGGGTGATCCCCAGCTCTGAAAATTCTTCAGGGGACTTTAGAAATGTTCTCCCCAAAGGTAGGAAGAGCAGCAACCAAAAAGGTAACAGCCCATGGAAAAATGGACCCCTCCCACCTAATGACTATGACTATTACTGTCACAGATCCCATTGTACTACTATGTCCCACGGATAAAATTCATGAAAGATGACGCTCAACCAACATAGTAAAAAGGTCATTAGGTAATCAAACATTAAAACATGATCCCACTACCATCTACTAAAAAGGTTAAAATCCAAAACACTAACACCAACAAATGCTGGCAAGGATTCAGAGCCAAGAGAGTTCCACAGCAACAGCACAGCCACTTGGGAATACAGCCTTGCACTTTTTTCCAAAGATAAACGTAGGCTTATCATACAATTCAGCAATTCCTCGGTATCTACCCAAATGACTTGAACACGTCTACACAAAAATTAACACACAAATGCTTACCAAAGCTTGACACTTTTCTGTATTCTAAAATATTTTTATTTAAAAATAAAGTACAGAAGAGGGCGGAAAAGGCCTCATTCTATGGATGGATTAGCAGAATATACCGGAATATAATTTTCTTAACATTTTTATGGATTTCATTCCTGTGCTGGGGGATGGGACTAGACGGAGAGAAGCCAATGGGGGAAATGGGGAGTGGAAATATGTAATATTTTCAACAATAAAAAAATTTTTAAAAAAAATAATAATACATATATAATATTGATTAAACTGATACAAAAAAGTAAGCCCTTTACTGTTAAAAATCTACAGTTACCAGATAAAATATATTAAGGAATGTTTGGTTAAATTTAGTTGTATGTAAAATAAGCTAACAGCCCAATGTAAGCTCTTATCTATATACATAATTTTTTAAAATATATTTTTATTGATTTCAAAGAGGAAGGGAGAGGAAGAGAGAGAGAGAAACATCAATGATGAGAATCATTGGTAGTCTGCCTCCTGCACACTCCTCACTGGGGATGTGCCTGCAACCAAGGTATATGCCCTTGACCAGAATCGAACTTGGGATCCTTCAGTCCGCAGGCCAACACTCTATCCACTGAGCCAAATCAGTTAGAGCTCAATAAAACATTTTTTTTAAAAAACTATACTCAGTAAAAAAATAAAATATGGATTTAGTAATCAAATGGTTATATACAAAAGTGCCCAAGAAGAGAGTCACAATTAAAGTAAGAAAAATAACTTACATGATAACTGACTAAAAGACAAAGATGCAGACCTCTGAGGCTCCTGACATTCCAACCACAGCATCTCCTGGCTTCCAGCTCACCTTGCTCCCATCCTCTTCTCTCCAGCTAAAAGTTATGCTCGAGGTGTGGAGAACACGCCTTGCCTCTCTCCTCTCTGCTCTTCCCTTGGTTTGGGTCCTCTCTAGCAACATACTCTCTTCTCCGTTTCAACTTGCCAAAACCCTACCAACTTCTCCAGGTCTGGTCCAACCTTTCCAAAATAACTCCTCCATAGTGTGGCATAATAATAATGATAAACAGTCATAAACACTCTTTTGTTGGGTATGATCATAAAGGCTCTCTCATCTCCTCCTCAGAACAGTTCTCCATCCTCCTGTTTTGTCAGACTAGGCCTGGAATCACAATCCCTCTTTACCCCTCCCCATTCCCCTTGCAAGTGAACAAAACACACCAGCAAGCACATAGCGTCCCTCTCTTTGGCTCTGGGAATTGACTGATGGGTGGTATTAAGAAAAACAATATCATCCCAGGGGGCCTCCAAAAAAAAAAAAAAGAAACAAACAAAAACAAAAAACACACAATGTCATCAAAGGCAAATAAGAAAAGCGACAACACAGCATAATTTAATCAGTGACTGCTTAGTCTTGGCCAGTGTGGCTCAGTTGGTTGGAGCATTGACCTGTACACCAAAAGGTGTTGGGTTAGATTCCTGATCAGGGCACATACTCAGGCTACAGATTCCATGAGACAGCTGATCAATGTTTCAATGTTCTCTCTCTCTCTCTCTCTCTCTCTCTCTCTCTCTCTCTCTCTCCCCCTCTCTCTGTGTGTGTGTGTGTGTGTGTATGGTATATGTGTCCCTTTCTCTCTGGAACCCATTAAATAAATAAATAAATAAATACAAACAAACAATTGTTTTAAAAAGAGGGAAAGGAAAGAGAGGGAAGGAAAGAAAAGATGCTGATTTGCCTTGCTCTGTGTTTTCATCATGTCAGGCAGATAAGACCAGCTATGTGGTCATGCCACCTCTGCAGGAGAGGGTGGGGCTGGAAAGGGAAGGTAATGATCCCCACAAGCAGAGAGGAGCACTTTATTTTAATTAACTAATTTACTGACTGATTTTTAGGGAGAGAGAAACGATTTGTTGGTCCACCCATTTATACATTCACTGGTTGATGCCTGTATGTGCCCTGACCAGAGATGGACCCCGCAATGTTGGCGTATCCGGATGAAGCTCCAACCAACTGAGCTAACCACCAGGGCCACAAGCACTTCAATGCTTATCTCTGTAGGTTTTGTTTTTATAATCTCTCTCTCTCTCTATGGCTTTTGTTTTTTCTGTGTGTGTGTGTGTGTGTGTGTGTGTGTTTCTTTAAGGTGTGCACTTTGCTGAACTGGTCTCAAGTCAGTGCACAAGTAAGCACTGCTTGGGTGCCTCCACACCTCAATCCACTCCCAGGGGGACCAAAAGCCTTCATCCATCTCAAGTCGGGGACAAAAGGGGGACCACGATGGCTGGCCATTCAAAATAAAACAAAAAGAACAAGTATTAAGGTGAAGATTAAAAAACCTAGACTACATAATTTACACAAAAGCAATGCGATCACCCTCCCTGCCTGGACTCCCTCGGGGACTGGCCCTTCATAGGGAGAAGTGGGCGGCTCTGGGGCGGGCCAGGGGCTTCCTGAAACAGTGCACCTCTCCTATTTGGAATGACTGTTTTAAAAAAGAACAATGTACAAAGTCCTCGCCACATTGCAGAGCTTTGGGGTGCTCGCTCCAACAGACTGCTGTCACCCTCACCAGTTTTTAAACCCTGAATCAAGCACCTCCTACAACCCCCCCAAAAAAAATCAAACAAACAAAAATTACAAAGCCATGCCAATCTCATCTCGTTTTCTGAGCAACTTAGGTTTTGTCAAGAAAGTGTGTGACCAACGAAGGAACAGTCCACCTAGAAGCATTTGTGTGGAGGATGGAGGGGCCGGACTCATACCCCTGCTTGCTGCTCCACATCTGCTGGCAGGTGGACGGCAGGCCAAGATGGAGCCGCGGATGCTCACGGTGTACTTGCGCTCCGGGGGCGCAATGGTCTTGATCTTCATCACGCACAGGGAGCCAGAGCGTTGCTCTCCTGCATCCTGTCGGCGATGAACCGGTGCATGGTGGTTCCACCAGGCAGCGCTGTGTGGCATCGCTGGTTGCCGATGGCGATGATCTGCCCGTGGGGCAGCTGTAGCTCTTCTCCAGGGAGGAGCTGGAGGCCGTGGGGATCATCTCCTGCTCCAAGT
The DNA here is from genome assembly GCA_004026665.1 of Murina feae. Lineage (NCBI taxonomy): Eukaryota > Metazoa > Chordata > Mammalia > Chiroptera > Vespertilionidae > Murina > Murina feae. The sequence continues at coordinate 25,594 of PVJC01016264.1, read as the reverse complement.
ACAGGGCGACGTAGCACAGCTTCTCCTGGATGTCGCGCACCATCTCCCACTGGGCGGTGGTGGGGAAGCTGTGGCCATGCTCCGTGAGCATCTTCATGAGGTAGCCCGCCTGGTCCAGACACAGGATGGCTGGAGAGAGTGTAGCCCTCGTAGACGGGCACCGTGTGGGTGACCCCGTCCCCGGAGTCCATCACGATGCCAGAGGCACAACCTGGATGGCCACGCACATGGCGGGGTGTTGAAGGTCTCCAACATGATCTGGGTCATCGTCTCATCGTTGGCCTTGGGGTTAAGAGGGGCCTCGGTGAGCAGAACAGGATGCTCCTCAGGGGCCACATGTCCCCCACCCTCCAACCCCGCAGCTCCTTGTAGAAAGTGTGATGCCGGATCTTCTCCAGATCGTCCCAGTGGGTGACAATGCCATGCCCGATGGGGTACTTAGGGTCAGGGTGCCTCTCTTGCTCTGGGTCTCATCACCCACGTAGGAGTCCTTCTAGCCCATGTCCACCAGCACGCCCTGGTGCTGGGGGCGCCCCACGATGGAGGGGAGGAGGGCCCTGGGGGCATCGTCCCCCATGAAGGCAGCTCTGTGCATGCCAGAGCCCGTCCGTGTGGTTCACAGCGAGCAGGGGCGGTGTGGGTTGCCAAAGGTGGAAGAGGCGAAGTCCAGTGGCCTGCGCTGGCGGTGGACCGGTCTCAGAAGGCTCTCTGTGGTTTTTGATTGGTGCTTGACTTAATTGCTATCATGGAAAGCAACATAATCCCCAATTCAGTTTCTAAATTCAACTCAGTTTTTAAGTTTCAAAGCTCTTTTCCTTCCCAACACTGACCAGAGAAGCTGTTTCAGCAACAGCACCCAAGGCCTTCACCTCCAAGGTCTAGTCAAATACTCCTTCCCCTCAAACATGCCTCTCAGAGGGTCATGTCCCACCAGCCAGGGCTTCTTCTCCCACTTCATGAACATTCGCTTGAAAGCTACTCTCTGGCTAGTGATGGAGAGTGCAGGACTAAAGAAAGGTCTTTGGCTTTTCTTTGTAAAATGTGTTTTGATTATTGATTTCAGGGATAGAGAGATAGAAATGTGGATTGGCTGCCTCCCACTTCCCCACACTAGGGATTGAGCCTGCGACCTAGGCATGTGCCCTCACTCAGAACCTAATCGTCAAATTCCTGTGCATGAGATGGCACTCGCTAACTGAGCCACACCTGCTGAGCATTCTTTGGCTTTTCATTTGCAAGAGAGAAAGAGTTTCTTTCTCAGAGTATGCTGCAGCCAGACGTGGTACTTCTCCTTATCAGGTACTCCGACGTTCCAGTCAAACACGCTGCTATTCAGTTCAAGGTGGAGATCGACAAGTGGCCGACTTCTGGAGGGAAGGAGAAAAGCAAAAGTTAATGGCATGCAAATACCGAAGAGGAGACAAATTGTCATTAGGGTGAAATGAGCCATCTGAATAGGGTAGTGAAGATGGGGTGGGAGAGGCTCGGAGGGGGGGAAAGGGGAGATACCTGTAATACTATCAGCAATAAAAATATTTTAAAATATATTTTTACTAGTGGCCCAGTGCACGAAAATCATGCACATTGAAAGGGAATTAATTAGAAGAATGTAATTTAGACTCACTATCTAATATCAATAATATGTGAGCGTGTGGCAGTCGCGTTTCTGAAATTCATGAATTTTAGCTATTTGAAATTTAAATGGAATTTACAGATGTCATTTAAAAGAGCATTCAGCTTAATATTAAAAACTCTGGCTACCAAGTCAGGTCTGTTTTCAACTTGTTGCCAGCGTTGTAAATTGTTTGCAATATCTGCCCATTTGGGGTTGCACGTCATGGTTATTAATAAATTGGGCTTGCCATATCTCATTACAATTGCCATAGCATCCTGATATCACTGCTGCATATTTCTGGGACTACCCTCAGAAGATGATGGAAGTATTATCATTTTACCAATTGACACATTGTCATTTTCAGATCCAGATTTGAGATAATTCATCGAGCCACTATATTTTTCAACTCTCAAATTAGTTCACTTTGATGAAATTTATCTGATTAGCCTCCATTTTTTAATATGAATCCACGATACACTGTTGAGTTAATTTTCCTGGATTTAAAATAAGATTGAATGTGTCCCGCACAGAGAGATGAAATCCATAATACTGCATTTGTGTGACTCATGTCCTTACATTTTTTTTAATCTTCATTGTTCAGATTATTACAGTTGTTCCTCTTTTTTCCCCCATAGCTCCCCTCCTCCCATTTCCCACCCCAACTTCTGTCCTTGCCCCCCCACTGTCCTCATCCATAGGTGTACAATTATTGTCCAGTCTCTTCACACACCCCTAACACCCTTAACCCCCTCTACTTTGCTTCCACTGCTCTTCTGAGTCTCAGACTCTTTTCTAGTTGTAGGATTTTCACTCAGTCAGCCTTCCTGTGGGTGCAAGTGGTGTCCGTGTGTTCTTTTCGTGGTTTTTCTGAAATCTCATGTCCTTACATTTTGTCTAGTATTATTATCTATTACACTGTTGTCTCTGAGTCTTAATGGATTATCTGTTCCCCAGCCTTTTTCACCACATGGAAAAAGAATAGGATATGTCATTGCATCTAATATAGAAAACAGGATATTGATTTGTTTCATTTTAGTGGCATTTGAATTATTGGGATCTGATTTACAATGAATGAGCAAGTCCCCTTCAAAAAGAGATTCTCCATCTTCATTTCTGAATATGACAGCAACCTCAGTTACTCGGGGAGAATTATATCTACCTGGGTCACTGTTACAATCGTATTTAATTGCCATTGTTACTTCTGTGGGAGCAATATCTTTTGCTGCTGCTTCAGATTTGGGCATTCTTTTCTACCTCATGTAGCATCTTGTACGATTTTGTTAATTTATTTATTTCATGCATGAGGTTATTGATGTTGATCATGAGTCTTTCTGAGCAGCCCTGGTTTTCTGGTATTGCTAATCTTTTACTTGTAGCTTCAGCTGTACCCAAAATATAGAGTTGAGTAAACTTCCAAGAAATACTATCCGAAGGATGTAAAGTTCCAGTACGGTGATAAACTTGTCCATATATTCTAAAACAGTATGGCCCATAACCTGATGGCGATGCAATATTTGCACCCATGGAAGCAAAAGCAAAAGAACTATTTATAGAACGAATATTTTCCATGAAATTTTTACTGTCAGAATTTCATTTGTCATTAATCTTTTTAAATATGCCAAGTAATCTGGAAAATGTATGTCATTTAGACAGACTTTCCCTTTGCTACAACATTGAGTAAATTTCCCATCAGATGGTTTTTCATCAGAGAAATTTAGTGATAGGCAAAATTCACATCTAACAGTCATTCCACCACAACTGTGTTAGAGAATTGCATCCTTGTGTACTCCATTTTCACTGAGAAGGCCGTTCCTACCGGTATTGGTAGTACTTGTTGATGACTGTTCTCTAGACATATTCTGTCATCGCCACCGCCTTCTTTCAACTTCAAAGGCACGTTGGTCTTTAGACATTTTCTGTCGATAACACCAGTGTTTTTCAGCATCAGAGCAATGTTTTTCCAGTAGTTGGTTTTCAGATACATTCTGTCTCAGGCACTGCCTTCTTTCAAGATCAGATGCATGCTGCTCTGCAGACATTTTCTGTTGATAATGCAGGCATCTTTCAGCTGCAGAGCTACATTGTATCAACAGTTGTTCTTTAGACATAGTGAATGAGATGAATGAGAATCCTGGCTGTCAGACCACTGAGAGCTGTCTGACCAAAGGGTGATTCTGGCCGATTCTGTGGGGGGTGGGACTTCCTCCTCTGTCAGTTTCCACAGCTATGATGAGGAAGTTGGGGTGACAGAGGGAGCCGCACCCTCCAAGCCGCCCTCTCTCTCACTCTGCTCTATGTCCAGCGGTCTTCTGCTCTGCCAAGTTTCCACAGCTATGATGAGGAAGTTGGGGTGACAGAGGAAGCCGCACCCTCCAAGCCGCCCTCTCTCTCACTCTGCTCTATGTCCAGCGGTCTCCTGCTCTGCCAAGTCCTCCAAACCTTACACTCTCTGCCCACTCTCCTGCTCTGCTCTGCTCCAGCAAGGTCCTGGATGTAGCTATGGCCTTGCCTCCCTGGCCAGCAGTGGTCCTGGGAGCACATGTCCACCGTCTTCTCCTGAGGTGCTTGATACCTCTGTATGCAAATTAACCACCGTCTTTGTCAGATTTGCATACTCACTCTAATTGGCTGGTGAGTATAGTGGAGGAATGGTTAATTTGCATGTTTCTCTTTTATTATATAGGATTGATTCCAGAGAGAAAGGGAAAGGGAGAGAGAAACATCAATGATGAGAATCATTGATCAGCTGCTTCCTGCATGTCCTTCCATTGGGAATCGAGCCTGCAACCTAGGCATGTGCTCTGACCAGGAAGCGAACCATGACCTCCTGGTTCATAGGTTGATGCTCAACTGCTGAGCTACGCTGGTCAGGCTAAAAAATATTTTTTTTAAATGAGCCAACTGATGGGAAAGTGCTTTGAAAGTGTTCTTTTCAAAATACTTTACTAGCTGCTTAGTGAGTGAGTCAAACCAGCGGTCAACTCTCTTGCGTGTGACTTCAGTCCCCTTCCCCAAGGGGCAACTGAGTCAAACAATGACCTGCTTGGATTGTCTGTGCACATGCAAGACGCATGTAAAAGACCAGGAATGCCGCTGGTGCCCTGAGTGTCCACCTTGGAACACGGAGTCACCCCTGCTCTGCGCACCCATTAGTGCTGAACCACCACTGAGGGGGTGGGGGTTGCAGGACAGATCTCGTGCTCCGGGATTGGCCAGGGCCTGGGCAGCTCACCTCTCCTGCTGCAGCTTCTGGGAGAGGCACTGTAAGTACCGGGACGATAAGGTGGGGCACTGGTCCAGCAGAGACGCATCTGCCTTGCACAGGCTCCAGAAGAAGTCGGCTTCTGGGTGAACTGTGCAGGGCTCAGGCTGCCAGGCCTTGGCATCCATGTTGCTCGCTGCTAGCCCGTCGACCTCTGGGTGGCTGCTGCCTTCCATGTGACTCTCTGACTCCTCGTAGTTCTGAATAAAAAAAAGCTTTGGCTTTCCCAAGAGAGAAGGGCATGCATCTCCCCTGAACATCCTCCTGATCTGATCCAAAGACAGCCCTGACTGAGTCCGATCCACGCCAAACAGGCTTTGCGAGCCCCCTCGGCTCACCAGGACGCACACAAAGCTGTCCTTGTCTTGATGGTGAGTCCAATAGGCAACTTGGTGAAGATGGTGAATCATAAGGTTCATCGTCAGAAGTGAGAAACACCGGACTTCAAAGCCCAGGGAAGTGAAGGTATGCCGAAGAACATCTGGGGAAAGAAACAGGCAGGTCATAGGGATGGATACATTACAGGGCTCAGTTCCAAACAGCTACAGAAAGGGTGGTGTGGGTCTCAAGTGCCCTCACCTCCACCCACTCGCTGTGAGATGACATGAGGCCCCTAAGATGTAAGTGGTGGCCATTTCCAGACTCTCCAGTTCCCCTCCTGACCTGCATCCCAGTGTGACCTCTGACTGAGCAGTGGGAACCCCAGGCCAAGACTTCCTACGGTGCCCGCAGAGTCATCTCCTAGCTTGCAGAAATCCTGGATTGACCCTTGGCTCCAGATGTAGAGGAAGGCAGCAGGAAAGCAGAGGTCGAGTGTGCTGACCTTGCCACACCTGTGGGTGGGCAGCGTGCTCTTTAGGAAGTGGGCCTTCCCAGCTTTCAACGCGAGTGACGAGACCCACACTCTGAGAACGTTGGGAGGATTACATGAGATAATACAAATAAAGCCCCTGGTGCTCCACAGGAATTAGTTCCTATTCTCTCTTTAAAAATCTTTTTGTCCATATTCTAGACATTTCTATAGCCTTGGAGCCTTAGACACTCTACCCAGTCCACTTCTCCATCTGATCAGTTTACCTTCACTGGAGACATAAACAGAGGCTCCTGAATTGTTTTATCTTTCTAATAGCAAAGAGAGACATCTTTTTCTTCCTTGCTCAAAACTTCCACAGTCTTTTTTAAGAATATATTTTTTTATTGATTTCAGAGAGGAAGAGAGAGGGAGAGAGAGATAGAAACATCAGTGATGAGAGAGAATCATTGATCGGCTGCCTCCTGCATGCCCCCACCCTGGGGATCGAGCCTGCAACCAGGGCATGTGCCCTGACCAGGAATCAAACCATGACCTCTTGGCTCATAGGTCAACACTCAACCACTGAGTCATGCCAGCTAGGCAATTCCACATTCTTTTGAGCTATCCGTTAAGTTTCTGTTTCTTGTCTGAGCGATGTCTCCAGTTTTTAGTTCTCTTGCGGGGCAGAGAACTCTTCTGTCCTAGCCCAGAGGCTAAACAAACATCTCCTTATCCAGGTTGTCACTCAAACTACTGGCCCATGAGCTTCTCTGGGTTGGTTTCTGTGTCTCGACTGTGTGCCCATCTCTCTTCTTCGCCTGAGGAATGGTCTTCCGGGAGCCTACACTGCATTCACTCCAAACCAAACAACACAACAGCAATTAGAACAGACGTTCCTTCCACCGAGAAGCAGGGGGTCCCATCTTCTGCTAGCTGAGGAATCACAGAAAAGCATCAAGGGAGATACATAACCGAAGGTACCACAAAACTGTTGACTCTCAACTCTCTACACCAAATGGGAACGATGTGCGGTCTGGAGAGTCCCAAAGGCCCACGGCTGCAACCACTCGTTTTCACTTCCTTGCCCTGCAAACATCACTGATCACTAGTGAAGTATAAAAGGGAAAGTAAGCAATCGCAATTTCTCTTCTGGCTTCTCGGCAAGAAATAAGAAAAAGACAAAAGGTGGGGCAAGAAACACTGCCTTGGGTCAACAAAAAGCTGGAATAACAGCCACTGGACGAGCCAGGGCTGGCCTGAGTGCTCTGAACTCCATCCATGCAGCTGTGGGCAGTGTCTACACACGCTCATGCCGGGGCTGAAACATCCCCCCCCCCACCCCGAGAGCTGCGTCTCACACCCTACCAGACACGGCCGTTTTAAATACAACCACAGATTCTTTGGTACTTCCCCTTAAAAAGACACAGAGTCATTCCCTCCTCTGGAAGTGCGGACCCCACTTGATAACTGGTCTTGACAATCATGACTGGAATGTGGCAGAAGGGATACTGTGACTGCCCAAGCTGGATCCCCAGAATGGCCATGGCTTCCACCTGGCTCTTTCTCACTTCTGAACTACTCACTCTCAGGGCAGCCAGCTGCCATGTCTTGAGAACACTCAAGCAGTCCCAGGGGGAGGCACGCAGGAGGAATGAAGGCCTTGCACCCACTCCCCAACCACGTGGGTGAGCCCCCTGAGCAGGTTCTGGGATCCCATGCCTCCCTGGACGACCCTGGCTGACCTCTGACCCTCCCTCCTGAAGGACCCTGGGCCAAACAGCCAGCTAAGCAGCCCATAACTCCCTACTCACACAAGTCTGCTCTTCTAAGCCTCCATGTTTGGAGTGATTTGCACACATTCTCAGATAAATAATTCATCAGCTAAGTCCTCTTCTCTCCTGCCAGGAAAAGGAAATGGCTATAACCATGACTTAAGACTACTTCCTTTTCTCCTCTGCCTAGCCCACAGGTGAGGTGAGAAAATGAATTTTATATATCCTATATAACAAAAGGCTAATATGCAAATCAACCAAATGGCAGAAGGACCAGTCGCTATGACATGCACTGACTACCAGGGGCAGATGCTCAATGCAGGAGCTGCCCCCTGGTGGTCATTGTGCTCCCACAGGCGGAGTGCTGCTCAGCCAAAAGCTGGGCTCACCAGTGGGCTCATGGCTGGCGAACGCAATGGCAATGGCAGGAGTCTCTCCCGCCTCCACAGCAGCACTAAAGACCCTTCAGAGGATGTCGGCTGAGGGGTCCCAGACTGGGAGAGGGTATAGGCCAGGCTGAGGAACCGCCCAACCCCCAGTGCAAGAATGTCGTGCACCAGGCCTTAGTCACATAATAATGAAGAGATATAAAGAAGGTGCCCATCTCCTTATAACCCTATGAGAAATAAGCATTAGCAGGGAAACGAAGGGCATGCATGATACACAGGGAGCTGACACCCTATTAAATAGTTCCTTGTCCTCACAGAGTCTGTGTAGCAAAGGCGGCTAGCCCTGCGCCCTGGCCCTCACCTTCGGGGTGGGCAAGGCTCCCACCCCAGCTGGAAGTGTCCTCCGAGAAAGCTTGACTAGGTCCCCAGTTCCATCCCCAGTTGTATTCCAAACCGTTCCTTTCCCTGCGAAGGACCCAGTGGTGTCCGATGGTGGAGTCCTCTCTCCTCTAGGGGGCAGGAGCAAACAGGGAAACACCAGCCTCGGCAGTGTTTACTTGTTAGCTCAGAGTGATGATTCACTTCCTCCCAGTCCCTCCCTTCCGGAGACATTTCCTCCTTCATCAGAGTCCTTGGAAGGAAGCCACAGTCTCGCCCTAGCCCACGTAGTCTCAGTGGATAGAGCGTCGCCCCAGGACTGAAGGGTCTGGTATGTACTATGTACCTCGGTTGAGAACCAGGAGGCTCTCTCTCACATGGATTGATGTTTCTCTCTCTCTGTCTTTCCCCCTCCCTCCCACTCTCTCGAAAAATAAATGGGAAAATATCCTCAGGTGAGATTAACAACAAAAGCCTTAGTTTCTTTCCGTGCTGACATGCAGAGCCACGGTCAGGACAGCTGTCTGGTGCCTTTATCTGGCTCCTGTGGGTTCCTGCTAGGACAGCAGCTGCCACATGGCTGTGAGCAGGCAGCTGCATGGTACAGGGCAAAAGAGGAACCAGTGTTGGAATCACAAGATCTGAGTGTAAGTCCCGGCCCCCCACCTACTTGCTGGGCCTGAGCTTTGCCTAGTCCTGAAAGAGGACTGACTTACCCAGCAGCGGGGCTAAGAAAGGGGCAGGGGCCTGAGGTCAGGGCAGGGGGCCCTTACCTAATAGAACCAGAGAAAAAAAGGCTAAAGCTGGAGAGGAAGCCAAAAACCACACAAGTCCCCAAAGCCGAGAACGGGGCAAGAAGAATAGCAAGTCTGGATGGGCCTCAGACCACGACGGAGCATCCTTTAAACATCCCTCTGGAAAGGCAGTCACTCGGAGACCAGCCTGATGTCGTGGCAGTAAAGTCACATCTTTCCTCTACCAGACGGCGAGGTGGCATGATGTCAGCGGGAACTGCAACGTTGTTGGGCCAGCAAGAGCACGGAAACAGCCCAGTCTCATGTAGAGGATCAAGGGGGTGGTAACGGTGTGACTCTGAACAAGTTACAGCCTTCGTTTACTCATCTGTGAAATGAGATTAACACTGATGTCTATACTACTAGTATGTGCTTCAAAAGGGAGCCGTGGGGATCCAAGGAGGTTTCTGCCCAGATGCTTTGGACACTGTGAGTAAATGTAAAGAAAATGGTAGTATATGTAAAGAAAATCAAGGCAGGCATTTCCAATCACAAAGCACGGAGCCTGCGGGTGCACCTCTCTCTCATGAAATCTGCCTCCTTAGGACCAGAGAAAGGTCTCCACCTCTGGAATTAAAATGGGCTGAGGAGTCCGATTCTGTGTCCTCACATAGCACCACAACTGCTGTTCCTTTCCTGCAAATAGGGGAAGAACTGGGGGGCGGAATGGAAAATAAAACTTCAACAAACTCAGTTCCAAAATAGACTCGCCCTGGAAAGTCCACTCCTGCCTCAGCACTATCTTTGTAAACTTGAATTGTTCTTCAGAAACCGAATTGGAGGTGTGGGAGTGGGGTTTCCTTCCGGCCACGCAGTTAGAGCGTGGCTCTTGGTGAGGGGCCAGCACCCCCACCGCCTGCCCTGGCTTTCTCATCTCCTGCTGCTCTGCTGGAAGAGCATGTTTACTTATTCAAGATCACAAGGGGAGCGGGCAGCATCTGCTAGAAAAATCGCAGTCTCCGTCTGGTTAAAAAGTACAGGAACATCTTCCAGCTTTTCAGAGAGAGCCAGAGAGAACAGAGAGAGGGCGAAACACTTCTTAACATCTTTTCTTCCGGAGCCTACACACCAACCAGAGCTTTAGATCCAGGCCCCGAGTTCACCTGTCTGAGACCTCATTCATTCACTTCACAGCCCAGCTCTGCACGGTCACTGACACAGATGACACAACTCCACGGCTGGCTTTTTAATTCTACGACATTGAGACAATTAGCCCCCAATCCCTACGCCTCTGTGTCGCTCCAAGAAGAGGTCACTGTTCTCTATGAGGCCACCAAAAAACTCAAGAACAAGCCACCAAAAAAATCACCTTATCATCCTTCTCAGTGTGGCTCTTAGACCAGACTGCCTCCATATTTGCTTCACACAGGACCAAGCATGGGGTTTTGCATATAGAAGTTGCTCAATAAACATGTATGGGATAAAGGAAGAATAAACCTATAAACGTTTGGGAGACTTATACTCTGGATAAAAGACTTTTTTTTTTTTTTTGAGGGCAGAAGATAGGTAGGTATAAGAGCATCTGCTACATTCTGCAGTACAAATAAATGGTTTTAGAATCGCGCTGAGATTAGAAGAGCGTATTCCTTCCTTCATTCACCCACCAGATATTTATTGGGCTCCAATGTGCCAGGTGCTGTTCCAGATATTGGAGACACAGTAAAAGGGATGGATAAGCCCCCCACATGGAACTTCCATTATAGCAAAGTAGCCAAGAGCTGAGGCTGTGGAGTCAAGCTTTTAAATCCCAGAGAAGCTGGGAAGGGAGTTGACCGTGTTTTGCCTGCTCACCTTGAAAATGGGGATAATAGTACCAACCTTACAGTATTATTTACAAAGATTAAGTGAGAATCCATGTAAAAGAATTAGCACAGAGTCAAGTTTAAATCAGTTTTACACTCTGATCACCACTACTCTCAAGTTAGTCATCATATGATGGTTAGTCTCTTCCAGATCCCGTGTCTCAGTTGGCAATAATGTTTCTTACCAGACTCCTATACTCTTCCCAAGTATCCAACGTTAACCACATGACAAAGTGAACCAGGCAAGAGACAAAGGAAACCGCAGGCATCCTTCTAGATGAAGTCCCCAGGCTGTTCAGATGGAAAGGAACACACGAGGGGTGCTCTGAGTAATTAAGACCACTGCTAGTCAAGGCAGGATTCCAGGCCTCGGTGAAAATCTGCAGGTGGGCAGTTGGCAATTGAGGGGCTAGAGGCTTAGGAAGAAGGTGAGAAGAGACCGTGCCTTCCACTCGTTTTATTTTATTTTATTTATATATTTTATTGATTTCTTTACAGAGAGGAAGAAAGATGGATAGAGAATTAGAAACATCAATGAGAGAGAAACATCAACCAGCTGCCTCCTGCACACCTCCCACTGGGGATGTGCCCGCAACCAAGGTACATGCCCTTGACCGGAATCGAACCTGGGACCCTTCAGTCTGCAAGCAGGTGCTCTATCCACTGAGCCAAACCGGTTAGGGCCCACTCGTTTTAATCAACACTCTGCAGGGGCTCTGAGTCTCAACTGGGCTTACGATGGCCCCGGGGCCCCTCAGCGGATAAACCCACCGCACAACAGGAGCAGAGTGTGCTGTCTTGTTGCTTAGCTATTCATTGGCCACCTGCGCCCGGGAGGGGTTGTAGCAGAGGCCTCAAGCCCTGTTACTTGTTTTGCTTCCAGAGGTGGGGAGGGCTTGAGTCAAGGAAGCGGACATACAAATGCACCAGAGGCCAATACCAGCTCCTACCTCCGACCAAAGACACAGGTATTCCGGGCTCCACCCCCACTTCTACCCTCCTTCCCATCCTCTCCAGTCAGGCCTTTCTCTTCCCTCATCCACCCTGGGCTCTGGCCTTGGACTCGGATTCTCTGTGGCCGCCAAGCCGGTTCACACTGATGACTGGTAGGAGTGGTCTGGCTAGCTTTCCCCTTGGGTGTTTCCTCAGAAGTTGCAGCCTCTCAAGTTACTCCTCCATCCCACCCAGCTCCAGCCTGTGGGGACCTGCCTCACTCAGCCAGGCGCAGCGCAGGCCTCAGCCTCAGCCCCCAGTTCTCTAGGCCCTCACTCATCTGGGATCAGACTCCTTGTACCACACACAAAGCCATGCAAGTTCTAGCTTAGTGGTGTGCAACCAAAGTTAAACAAATGAATTGGGAAAAGAATGCTAGCTGGCATTCAGTACCTGTTTACAGTGGACCAGGCACCCCTCTAAGCGCAATCTTCCTGTGAGATGAGTCCTGTTACTCACACTTTCCAACCTTCCCTGTGAGGTAGGTCCTGTTACTAATCCATTTTAAAAAATAGAAACTGAGACATGGAGAGGAAAATTGCCCAAGGTCACAAGCTAGCACATGGCACAGCCATCATTCACACCCAGGCAGCAGTCATAGTCCAGAGCCCAACGCTGACCACACTCTTGAAATGCAGAAATTCACAAATACACATTCAATCCCTGCCGGCAAGAGGTCCATAACCCAGCACAGGAAGCAAGCACGGGCAATGGATTTTAGCCACAATTCACAGCAGGTCACGGCTTTATCTGTGTAATTCTCTTTATGCCACAGATGTACATGCCGTGCCATGTGTTTCTGGGAACTCAAAGGAATGAAACAGAACTGATTAAAATGGAAAGCAGAAGATAACACTGAGAAAATATCTCCTCTTCTTATGTGAGTACTACTGATGGCTACAAAAGGAAGGACACTTACTTATAATGAGAAACTAGCATTTCTCACATCTAACCAAAAATAGGACATGAGAAAGAGATCGCATGAGAAATCCTGGGACAACCAGCCTGATGTTTGCTAGTTTTGATCTTCTGTCAGGTTCTCTGCCCGTACACCTCTCCACAGTAACATCTTAAGTGAGCCTAAGATAAGGTGACCAGATGTCTCGATTTTTAACAATTTGTCCCGCAGCCCAAGGTGTTTTAAAAAAAGTCCCAATTTTTGGAAAGAATGCACGACAAGCTAGGGAACGGCGGGAGAACGGGAAGGGAAGATACAGTTTTCAGCAGCCAAGCGGTCAATGGTGTCCCGCTTTACCAATGTTAAAATCTGGTCACCTTAGCTTAAGAGCTAGCTCTGGCTCATTCTGAGAGAATGTTGGAGGGCCGGCAGGAAACTGGGGAGACAGGATGACCAGTCCTTTTAAGGAAGAGACAGGGAATTAAACATAATGTTATTCCACTTAACTAGCTTTTTCTCATTCTCTTTAAATATATCACCAGTGACTGATCCCATTTGAGTCACCACAGTTAGACAAAAGAATCAACCCAGATCCAAACAATGGTGACACACAAATAGCTCAGCCTCAGGGCAACACCCACAGTGCAGGGTGCAGAACTAAGCAGCACACTGCCTCTGAGAGAACACACTTATCATATTTTTAATGTTCCCCAGAAAAACGTTCAGTCTCTCTGGGTGAAATGATGAGGCATCTGGTAATACAAATCCAGAAAGCCTTCCATTTCACCACACTCCCCAGGCCCAGGACTCCTCTCTGCCACAGCATCCAGCACGGAAAGACAAGGCTAAAGCTCAGCAACTTTCACAAACTATGCCTTTGTGCCAGACAACTGCTCTGTGTTCCCCAAATCCCCTTTCAGTTTCCTCCTGACACACAGCTAGACTGAGTTCCTTGTCTCCTGGGGTTGGGTGAAGCCATACAAGTGAGTTCTGCCCAGTGGAATGTGGGTGGAAATGATGCAGAACATCTGGCTGCCATGTCTCGATGATTCAGCATCGACCTATGAACCAGAAGATCACATGCCTGGGCTGCAGGCTCGATCCCTTGTGTGGGGGGAGGGGGAAAGAGGCTGATGATTCTCTCTCATCATCGATGTTTCTATCTTTCTACCCCTCTCTCTTCCTCTCTCTCCAAAATCAATAAAAACATATTTTGAAGAAATTGGGCATACTACTCTGAGGCCTGGTCCCCAGATGCATGTGGGATCATGCACTCCCTTCATCCACCAGCCAGACAGAGAGGTTCCTGTGGGAAACTCCAGGGCCTCTGAAGAGGAAGCCACTAAGTAACCACATGGAACCCTAACCCCAGCGGTCTTCAACATTTTCCATCTCATGGCACACACAGACCAATGACTGAAATTCTGTAGCACACCAAAGAAATATTTTTGCTGATCTGACCCCAAAAAAAAGTATAATTTTTTTGCTACTGTTGTGTTAGCTGTTCTCATTTTTTGTAATCTGATGATCTAAGGGAAAGAAGGTCAGTGCCCCTGGCTAAATATAGTCAGGTATGGCATGTTGTAAGCATCCTTGCAGCGCACCACTTGAAAATTCACTGCCTTGGCCCAATCCACACTGGACTGTGACCTGAAAGGGAAACTCCCCTTCATGCAGAGGTGGGCAGTGGTCTGTGAGAGCACGAGTGCTCATCAGGCCGGCGTGCAGCCTGCCTGTGCCGTGGTCTCACTCTGGAGGCAGCAGTCACTCTGCGGCGCCCGCACCTACCTGTGTCGTTGCCGATGCAATCCAGTATCAGGCAGATTCCCAACGGCTTGCTCTGCATCTTGTATCTGTCCTCCGGGATGGGCTGGAAAACAAAGCAGGGATTGTTACAGACTCTGGGCACCGCTGTTCTGCAAGGTCTCCCCTATGTACCAACTTTCCTTCTGGATTTTCTTAAACAGCCCTTGGGCAGGGAAGTCAATCAGCAGACAGAGCCGGAAGTCCTCACAGCTGGCATTTCCATTTAAAATCAAATGGTTCCTCTATAAGGGGAATGTGCTTTCAGACAACAAGCTATTTCTGTTTTTATTTCATTTCAAGGAGAATTGTAGTCTCTTTACAAGTGTCCTAGCTTTGCAGGAGAAAGATCATTTGAAACAGAGAAAAAAGATGGGTCACATATTTCTCAGGAACCTCAGTTTGTACAAGTGATATCTTTCCAAATGAGTACAAAAGGCAGCCCCCTATTGCCTCTCCTTACAGAGGTTATCAGCCCAAGAAAAAGCAAGTCAAGGCTCAGTGTCTGGGCTTCCTGTACACTCAGTAATTCCTCAGCTGACCAGGGTCGTGGCCCTTGGAATTTCCCTGCACTCCAAAGGTCACAAACACAATCCAATCCAGCATCTTTCTCTTCGCTATGTCCACGGTTCCCCTTCAGAAGGATACTCAGGAGAATGACACTCTCAGAATCCTATCACGGTCCCTAGCAATTCTTAATGGACAGATATTTTTAAAGAAGCCGGTGTTCACCACAGAGCGTGTGCGTGCGGGGCAATCCCAAATGAAGAAAATGTTTTCTGTACCCGAGGCAGAAATGCTCCTGATTCTTGAATGGATGTCTTCACTGGCTCTCCTGCAGGGTGAGAGGGAAGTCACTTAAAAGCTGAAGGAGAATTAGTCCACGCCATGCTGGCTGCGTTTCTTCATATCACAAGTGTCTCTTCCCCTATTTCGTCCCCCATTATCTCTTCTCTCCTCAGCCACACTCAGCCCCAAGGTTCCGACCTTGCACTAAAACACCTAACCAATATGCCTCACCAGCATGGCTCAGCAGTTGAGCATTGACCCGGAAAACCAAGAGGTCGCTGGTACGATTCCAAGTCAGGGCATATGTCCAAGTTTCTGGCTCAGTTCCCAGTAGACAGCCCATCAATGATGTTCCTCTCTCATCGATGTTTCTATCTCTCCCTCTCCCTTCCTCTCTCTGTAAAAATCAATAAAAACATATTTTTTAAAAAAGAAAACTTAACTGATAAGATAACCCAAGTTTCTGTGCTGAAGAGGGTCATGTAGAAAAACTGCTGAAGTAGCAGCTGAAAGAAGGCTCCCCCCTGCCCTTCTTCAGGTGAGGACCAGCTAACTGCTGAGTTTTTTGTGTTTTGTTTTGTTTTCTTGTGTGTTTTTTTTGTTTTTTTGTGTGTTTTTTTTACAGAGAGGAAGGGAGAGAGATAGAGAGTTAGAAACATCGGTGAGAGAGAAACATCGATCAGCTGCCTCCTGCACACCTCCTACTAGAGATGTGCCCACAACCAAGGTACATGCCCTTGCCCGGAATCGAACCCGGGGCCCTCCAGTCCGAAGGCCAGCGCTCTATCTACTGAGCCAAACTGGTTAGGGCTAACTGCTGAGTTTTGAACTTAAGAATCTAATAACTTCACCACAAACAATACCAATAGCTTTCCTACCTGTGCTAAAACTGTGGGCAACACCCAAGGGAACAGCCTTAGGGACTGAACAAATGGCCAGGTTTTCTTAGCCCAAGGATACTGGGAGATCATAACATTAAATGTCAATGGCAAGATCAGGGATAGTGAGCTTAGCAAATGTAGGTGAGCCTATGGCACATTTTGTTAGGTAAAAATGACTTTATTAGCCCAGGGAGGTAGAGAAACCATCAGTTTTAAAGCGTTAAAGGGCTGGTGTGAACCCTAGCACCATCACGAAAAAGCTCTGGAACTTGGCCAAGTTTCTTCCTGAAGTCTCAGGGGTTTTTAAAATCTCTAGGGAGAATGAACCAACATCTACTTTATACTATGTTGTAAAAATGAGAAATAATGTCTAAAGACAGGCCAAGAAAATGCCAGAAATGATAAGGCTTGGGGGAAATGAGCATTTTCAAAGCTGTAAAAGTTGAATCACTCTTTTTAAAGAACTAGAAACACCCTTTAAAACAACATTCTGCTTCTAGAAGTTTATCGTATGGCAATAATAGAGAAAGTGTGCAAAAATGTCAAGGACATCTACTGAAAGACTGCCCCAAGCTAGAAAGAAACTAAACGTCTACCCATATGAAACAGGGTAAATAAATTATCCTATATAATAAAAGGGTAATATGCAAATCGACCAAATGGCAGAATGACCAGTCGCTATGACACGCACTGACCACCAGGGGACAGTCACTCAACGCAGGAGGTGCTCCCTGGCAGTCAGTGCACAGCCACAAGGCTGATGGCTGGCAAGCACAGTGGCTGCCTCCATGGAAGCACTAAGAATGTCCAACTGTGGCTTAGGCTGTCAGGTAGACACCTCCCAAGGGCTCCTGGACTGCGAAAGGGCACAGATTGGGCTGAAAGCGCCACCATCCCTCTCCTGCCTCCCAGTGCACTGGGCCTCTAGTGTCCATATAATGGAATACTATGCAATGTTAAAAAGGATAAGAGATCTTTATGTATTTGACATGAAAAAATATGCAGAATATATTGAGAAACAAATGGATTACTAAATATTATAATACTAGAGGCCCGGTGCACAAAAATTTGTGCACTGGGGGAGGGGTCCCTCAGGCCAGCCTGTGCCCTATCGCAGTCTGGGACCCCTAGGGGGATGTCCATCTGCTGGCTTATGCCCACTCCCTGAGGGATCTGGCCTAAACTGGCAGTCAGACATCCCTCTGGCAGCCCAGGAGCCCTTGGGGGATGTCCACTTGCCAGTGGGGAACAGGCCGCCTAAGCTGCAGTTGGACATCCTTAGCACTGCTGTGGAGGCAGGAGAGGCTCCCACCACCACCGCTGTACTGGCAGCTGGCAGCCTGGCTTGTGGCTGAGCAGAGTTGCCCCTGTGGGAGTGCAATGACCACCAGGGGTGCAGCTCCTGCATTGAGCATCTGCCCCCTGGTGGTCAGTGTGTGTCATAGTGACTAGTCATTCTCACTGGTTCTGCTGTTATGGTCAATTTGCATATTACCCTTTTATTATATAGGATTGATCCAGTATACTTAAAAAACATATATTTGTGTGCATATATTTATGCATCTATATGTGAAAAATAAGAGTCTTAGAGGTATATAAATCAAACATTAATCAGATTATGTTGATACCTGTAATTAAGAGAAAATTTCACTTTATGTTTTTGTATTTTAGCAATCATGGATTAAGAGAATTATAAAAAGCACAGAATGATCTATGTAATATGCCTTTCTCCATTTAAAGCACTTAGTAAGAGCTTCATAAATTGTCTCATCATCATTATCATCATTCAGATGCAATCTATTTAGAAATCCAAATTAATATGAATACAGGGCTTGATCATTTTAAACTTCTATTAGATTAAGGCCAAGAATGCTTTCTTCCTTTATTAGCAAATCAGCCATGTCCAGGCCAAAGCAGCTCTCCCAGGATCACCAGGGTGTGGAGAACTTCACTCACCTCACCCGTGCAAGTCCAATCAAGAACAAACCTGCCCTTAGCGCAGGGGAAAGAACACAGATTGCTTTTAATTCCTATCCAGATCTACCAGGTCTCCTATTTCCCTTTGAACAGCTTTCAGAATGCTAATGCTCACTACACCTCACCAGCGTTTCAAAAAATGCTGTCACTTCAGGAATTAATTCGCTCCTCCCTAGCTTTTCCTGGAGCGCAGAATTTTAGGTATGAAATGACAGGCATGGGCTTCACCACCTGGTTAATCCGGGCAAAATGCTTTTCCGTTCCCAAGTGCACGCAGACAGCATACAGGCTGCCACACAGAGATAGCTTCCATCAGGCCACTGCCCTGCTACAATGTTCACCATCTCCACTGCACACAGGGCCAAGTCCAAGCTCCTCCGGCAAGACCGGGCCCGCCTCACCTGCCTCGCCATTCCTGCCTCCCTCCAGGAGTCCTGAGCCATCTCCACTGCAGTGGGACTGACTCAGCCTCTCTTCAAGGAGGACTCAAAACAAGCAAAAGAAATACACTTTTAAAAATAGGTGGGATCGCATGCTGCTGTCAGAGAGATGAGAGAGGTCACACAGGTTGAAATTACTGGTTTTTTAAGTTGTATTTTTCTCCTTGCTTTTTAGGAGAGGGGGGTGTCATCTATAGAGTACCTACACTTATTAAATGGACTTGGACACAAGGTCTTAGTAACCTTTCTTCTTCCTGCTGCTAGATATTAGGTTTAACGTGGCTCATCACCGTGGCTAGTTAATGTTTAACGTGGCCTGGTTATTGTTTCATTTCAGGCAGAAATATACAGCCAAGAAGATGAAGCTGGTAGAGTAAGAAGTGTTTAAATTCAACTAAGCGAATTCAGTAAGTAACTAGAAATGCCGATGAATGTATTCTAAGAGTTTAACTGCGTTGGGGGAGCGTTGATGAGACTGTATAGATAAAGGAAACGGTCAACTCTAAAAAAGAAAACATTTTGTACTAGAATTATCAAGCAGTTACAAAGGAAAAAAATATAAAGAGAAGTCAGTCTTACTTTGAATGTCAGGATGGCTCCCCATGAGTCTTTGTCCTTTACTCCTCCCATTCTGAAGCTTCAAATATAAAGAACAGCATCACAGTCCCTGTTAGGTTTTTCAGTCACGTTATGTCACACCTCTTTAAATATTTCTATAGAATTTTCACCCAGGAAAGAACAAAAATATCACATTCCCTGTTAAATTATCTAAAGAAGACTAGCAAGAGCTGTGAACTCCATGAATCCTGCATCTTGTAGCCAAAGAACAAGGCAACTCCTCTTTTCAAGAAGTGAAAATACAATTAACATGTAAATATGCTAAATTAACATATTAGAATGTTTCAAAAGAGCTCAAAAAGCCAGCTGTCATGGTAATAGTAGAATTGCTATAAAAGCTCCAAGACAGCCCAACTGGGTGTGGCTCAGTTTTTGAGCATGGACCCATGATCAGGAGGTCATGGGTTTATTTCTGGTCAGGGCGGGCGCATACTCAACCCCCAGTAGAGGGGAGGGGAAAGGGCATACAGGAGGCAGCCAATCAATGTTTCTCTCTCATCATTGATGTTTTTTATCTCTCTCCTACTCCCTTCCTCTCTGAAATCATACAAAATATATATATAAATTTTTTAAAAACAGCTCCAAGACAGAACAAGCTGTTGAAACATGCGGTTGACCTTAAACCTGATCCTTTAACACAGAAGCAAGTATGTATGGTTAAGAGTGGGAGTTCTAGCTCAGATAAACCTGGCTATAAATTTAGTTTCTGCCGCTTACTGGCTATGCAACCTCAAGCAAGTTATTTAACCCCTATATATCTGTTTCTTTATCCACAAAATGAGGACAATAGTGGTACTTACCTTATACATTTTTTGTGAAGATTAAATATATTCAAAGCACTTGGGACAGTACTTAGCACATGAAGTGCTTAATGAATGTCCAGTTACTGTTTTTCTATAAATGCCTAGCTAAACATAAGCCACATGTGGGCTTGATTCCTGATAACAGCTACCACTTCTGAGGGCTACAGTGGTATTAATCAGAGAATTAAAGATTGAACCGACCCTTTCTTCTCAGATGACAGGTCCTGTGTAAGGTACACATCCCACATACTGTCAACCATCTGATACGCTCAGCTTTCAAATGACAGTTCTCCACTGAAGCTATCCTAGCCAAAAAAGAGAAGTATACTGTTCATTAAACTGTGTCTTTAGCTAAGTCTGTGTGTCTAAAGTAAAGAAAAACATGTAACCAGTGACTTAGCCATAGGTTAATGATATTACGTAGAAGTTCAATCTCTACATGGATATGCATTCACTTTCACTTTTACATACTATTAAAGATATATAACATTCAATCAAAGCTAGATTTAAAAAGCATTATATTGAGCCCTTGCCAGTGTGGCTCAGGTGGTTGGGTGTCATCCTGTACACAGAAAGGTCAGCAGTTTGATTTCCAGGGCACAAGCCCATGGTGCATTCAGAAGGCAACAGATTGATGTTTCTCTCACATCAATGTTTTTCTCTCCCTCTCCCTTCCTCTCTCTCTAAACTCAATTTTTAAAATAAATTTATTTTAAAAAGCATATTGCAAAGAAATAAATGAAATAAAATAAGCATTATATTGCAGAGTCATACAACTTTTTTATTCTACAATATGTTGGTATCATGTGCCATGTAATGCCACCATATCTATTTTTATTGATTTGAGAGAGAGAGGAGGGGAAAGGGATAGAGAGATAGAAATATCAATCAGCTGCCTCCTGCATGTCCCCCACACAACTCGGGCATGTGCCCTGACCAGGAATCGAACCGGGGACCTCTTGGTTCAGAGGTTGATGCTCAACCACTGAGCAACGCCAGCTGGGCTGCCACCGTAACTTTTAAAGCACTTTTGCAGCCATGTATGAGTTAATATCTAGGTATTCGGCTCCTAAATCTTGTGAGAAATTCGCTGAATTCATGTGCTACAGTGCCTGCTTATTAAATAAATGAATGATTAGGGTCACAGGTTAATATAGCAAATTTAAGGAGAAGATTACACACAGAGCATGTGAGTTCTCAATGGGCTACAGAGATAGTGAATACAATTACTTCCATTAACAAAATAGAAAGACAATAGTAAAAATGGGGCAGACTTTTAACTAAAAATGATGACATAATTTATATTAGAGAGACAATAGCAGAGAAAGCTCAGAAAATCTGAGTCAACATCATAAATCAGTTTTGTCTCATCATTTAATATCACAGAGATTCAGAAAGACAAAAGAAAGCATAATTGGTTCTTGGGAAATGACAGCATATCTAAGCGATGGCGTATCTAGTATGTAGTTTATTACGTACACCAGGTGTAGAGGAAGGCACAGGGACTGGGCCCAGTTCTGGTGATAGCTGGAGGTGGGTAATCACTTAGCGTTCTTTAGAACTCTGTTTTCTTATTTGTTCAGTGAGGGGACTGGACAGTATAATCCTTAACCTCCTTTTCAGCTCTGAAATTCTATTGCTCAGTGGCATCTCTTACAGCTCATGTTCTTCATGAAACTGTTTCGATCATAGGAGTAGTTAATGTTTTCATCACATACTTTTATGACAGTTTTTATCATTTAACCATGAAATTGCACTCTGATCTGTGTCCTCACTACAAATTCCACATACCTTTATATGGGGATGAGGATGAGATTATACTAAGATTGACTTCTCAGAATAAAACATATTTATGTTCACAAATCAATAACATCTCTCACCCTGGCCAGTTTGGCTCAGTGGATAGAGGGTTGGACTATGGACTGAAGGGTCCCAGGTTTAATTCTGGTGAGGGGCACATGCCCAGGTTGTGGGCTCTGTCCCCAGTGGGGGGCTTGCAGGAGGCAGCCGATGCATGATTCTCTCACATCATTGATGTTCCTCTCTTTCTCTCCCTCTCCGTCCTCTCTGAAATTAATTAAAAAATACATTTTTAAAAAAATCTCTCAATAACAAAAATGAAAGAGTTAATCAAGAAACAGGGCTAACTCAGGAGGGCTAACAAAAGAAAGCTTGCTCTGCAAGCCTAAGTCTTGAACACAACATACTCCCCTTGAGTAGTTATTTTACAGAAATTCCTGAAAAACCGTAGCTCCTGCACAGCCCCCAGGAAGAAGGACAAAGGGCAAGGCCGTAAAACTAGGATCGGGGCAAGGTCCTGATACATGTGTCAGCTAAACAGTGGTTCTCAACTTTCTGGCCCTTTAAATACAGTTCCTCATGTTGTGACCCAACCATAAAATTATTTTCATTGCTCCTTCATAACTGTAATGTTGTTACTGTTATGAATCATAATGTAAATATCTGATATGCAGGATGGTCTTAGGCGACCCCTGTGAAAGGGTGGTTCGACCACCAAAGGGATGGCGACCCACAGGTTGAGAACCGCTGGCCTAAAGCCATCTGCAAGCTCTCCCTACGCACATAAAATGCCTGCTCCCTCCCCATTTGCCACTGATGTCTTTTTCGAACTCAGTCCACCTGCACCCACGTGCTTGAATACATATCTTTTTGACTACACTGAGCCTTGAGTCAGTTCTGTGCGACCCCAGCCCAACTCCAAACTTTTCAAAAAACACTTTTGCCGACATCTTTAAAATCTCAATAAGCTTAATAAAAAGCAAATGCCCAGAGAGGTAAATACAAATGTATTTATTTGGAGTTATTTTTTGTCGAAACAAAAGATTGGAAATAAGTTGTTACATATATATATATATTATAAACATATACACATTTCTACCACAATTTTTTCATGTGTTAAGTAGAGTACATAGGGTAAGACTATATATTTTTTAATTAAATTTCTGAAGCTTTTTCATGCTGGGATTTCGCACATTTGCTCCAGACTCACCCTTAAGTTATATGAAGGATCCTTAATACTCAAGTTTGGGAGAGAAGCCTGGAGGCCATTTACATAACTTGTTTCTGCTCCTTGAGCTGTAAGCAGAAAAGAGTTAAGGTTTACCAATTAGTATTAAATGAATCTTCAACAATGGCTCAGCACAAGGTCAATCATCATCTGTCAAAATACCCTAAACTTTCCAGCCACCTTACTTAATTCAAAATATCAGATCAGATGACTCTTCTTCCACCGGCATCACAAGAAAGGACTAAAAATGCTACTCCTGTACTTAATCTTTTATCAGTCATTTGGGGTGGAATAGGAGGCAAGGAGGGGGGAGGAAGAGCAGTTCTGTAGATCACTGGGTCTCAGCCATGTCCTTCAGGCTGTGACTCTGCGGGCAGTAGACTGCTAACAGGCCCCAAGCTGAGGCTGAGTCTAAAAGACAATGGGGGCGGGGGACATGTCAGAGAAGGCCAGTGTGAACCTGGTTCCCTTTACCAAGGGAGAGGTTTTCAGCAGAACAGATGCCCTTTTTCATGAGAAGACTTTGTGAAACTCAGAACATATGCAGGAAAGCCATGGAACCCCAGTGACAAGATCCCACCCAGAGCTGGATGGTGATCAGGCCAAACACTGGAGCAAGGCAGCAGGGCATATCCTCAAAAGCCCTGCATGTCCACATCACCTCCAGGTACAGAAAACACGGGTGCAAACTCTTTCTTGAAGGTGGGAATATTAAGAACTGCTTGGTGGCATGTTGGAGAAGGCCAAGACTCTTGGGTCATGGGCGTGGGGTGATAAAGTCAGCAGATCTGGGATATGAAAGATGTAAGGGGATATGATCTCTAATCACAGGCTACCAGGGAGCTGTGAACATTCAGGTGCTTTCCATCCACCCAACAGTGGATATTTGCCAACCAAACCTACGCTGCATAGGGTATTTCCCTTAGACCACGGAAAGACCAACATTCTGCTTACCAGACTGCTTGTATTTCTGGATTTTTGTCTTCAGGTCTATTCTGTGGATGTTCTTCAGACATTTTTCCAATAATTCCAATTGATCTGGAGCAACCAGATTTAGCTTCTCCAATTCCATCACAAGATCCAAGAAGCTCTAAGAGAGACACCAACAAGAAATGAAGTGAGTAAATGCAAAATTCAGGCTGCGGGTTTATCACAGCAAGAAAAGGGGAAGTCCTTCAGACTTCAGGGATCCTAAACTAGACTCCTCTGCTTGACAGTCCTTCCAGGGCCAGGAGCCAATTACTCTCCTGAAGTTTACTCAGCAAAGAGGTAGCGGGAAGTCTTTTGGGGGCCAACCTGTACCTAGGCTGGGAATGGACACATGGCCACTTTGTGTCATCGAGGAATATGGTGAGAGAGCGGGCCTAAAAATACAGTAAAATCCTCCTGAGCTGCTTCTCTTTCAAACACTCAGGCTGATGTTACAGTAAACAATGCTAAGGGCTTTCCTGAAAAAGGAAGAGAGGAGGTAGTTTGGGAAAACTTTTTACTAGGAAAACCCCAATGATACCGTTGTGAAGTTCCTAGCAGTTTGAATTAATGCTGGCCATTCCAACTCACTCTGACTCAGAGGCTCTGAGGAGGCAAGGTCATGGCATTTTGTTACTCAGCCATTGCCTTTGGTTTCACCTTCCTTCTGCTTAACATTTGTTTGCTGACATGCTATTTTTATTCTGAAATAGAATAACCACGCCCTAGTCAGTTTTGCTCAGTGAACAGAGCATCAGCCTGTGGACTGGAGGGTCCTGGGTTCGATTCTAGCCAAGGGCACATGCCCAGTTTGTGGGCTCGATCCCCAGTGTGTGGCATGCAGGAGGCAGCCAATCAATGATTCTCTCCCCCTCTCCCTTCTCCCTTTTTCTCTGAAATCAGTAAAATTATATTAAACAAACAACAACAACCCATACTGTTCTCAACTTTCTGCCTTCCCTTACCCCCAGCTTGGGCCTCCCTGCTCATATGCTTGCTTCCCTCTCTTCACACCATAGAGAGTATCCTCCAACTTTTGATGGGCTCTTGGGAATATTAATCAAGAAAAAGAAAACGCACCTTATCCTTGGCTGTCTTGCCTCGGCCCATATAATCCTTCATGAGGAAAATTAATGAGGACATATCAGATTTATCCAAATGTTCACCAATCTCCGTCATCAGCACCCTGTGAAACAGACAAGTTTCTTTAGTAAATTCGGATCACCAGTCCCAGTGAGACCACCAAGAACCTAAGCCTCCCCTATGCCCATCATTGGTTAAAAGACTAGTTCTTGTCTCCATTTAAATGTGCACCCCCCCCCCCATAAGGCAGAAAGCCTAGATCACCCCAGAAGGAGATCTTCAGAGAACTGCAAAAGATAACTCATCTTTTCCCCAGATTTCAGTAGGAGATGGTACTTCCCTTTCCAACTAACTACTCTGAAAACAACTCAGAGACTAAAAACTTCCCTAAAGCATCCCCTTAGCTCCCCCACAAGTTATGAAAAAATAAGTAAAGAACCTGAATGACTAAGATGAAGACAGTAATAGAATTGAAAGTGACCTTCTCTTTTGAACAACCTCCCTGAT
>PVJC01016263.1:0-33926 GCA_004026665.1 Murina feae | reverse complement strand
CACACACACACACACACACACACACACACAAAAGGCGCCTGGCAGACTGGGGCCGTCATAGGACATCCACTGAGGGGTCCCAGACTGTCAGAGGGCACAGGCCAGGCTGAGGGACTCCCTCCACCCCGAGTGCACAAATTTTTGTGCACCGGGCCCCTAGTAATAATAATAAAATAGTAATATGCTAATTAGACCAGACAGCCAAATGAGCTTCCAGACATCCTTCTGCATGAAGTTGCTGCAGCAGGGGCTGAGGCAGAGGTGGTTAGTTAGGGGTGATCAGGCACACAGGTGATCAGTTAGGGATAATCAGGCAGGCAGGCAGAGTGGTTAGGGGCAATCAGGCAGACAGGTGAGTGATTAGGGGTGATCAGGGAGGCAGGAATAGTAGTTAGGGGTAATCAGGCAGGCAGGCAGAGTGGTTAGAGATGTTCAGGCAGGCAGGCTGAGGCGGTTAGAGGCAATCAGACAGGCAGGTGAGCAGCTAGAGGCATTAGACAGGCATGCAGAGTGGTTAGGGGTGTTTAGGCAGGCAGACTGAGGCGGTTAGGGTCAACGCCTGCCTAGGCGAGCAGTTAGGGGCAATCAGGCAGGCAGGTGAGCATTTAGGGGTGATCAGGCAGGCAGGCAGAGGGCTTAGGGATAATCAGGCAGGCAGGCAGAGGGCTTAGGGATAATCAGGCAGGCAGGCAGAGTGGTTAGAGACAATCAGGCAGACAGGTGAATAGTTAGGGGTGATGAGGCAGGCAGATAGAGTGGTTAGGAGCCAGCGGTCCCAGATTGCAAGAGGATATCCCAGGGCCTAAACTGGCAGTTGGACACACGCTGAAGGGTCCCGGATTGTGAAAGGGTGCAGGCCGGCCTGAGGTACTCACCCCTCTCATGCATGAATTTCATACACCTGGCCTATAGTGCAATAATAAAGAATTTAACCTTATATTCAACCAAATTAAATAAATCCAACAATTAACACTGAAGAAAGGCATATAAGTCCTACTGTATAATTTTTAAAATTTCAATATAAAGTCTTGGTAGACAACTTTACATGTATGTGTGTTTGCCCATGCGTGTGTGTGCACACAGAACAGGAACACATTCTCCCCCTACCCTCCCCCTGCCCCCAACACAATAGTCTTCCATAATTCCATCTAATGAACATGGACCTCCTCTTTGGTGAAACTATATAAATGTTAATTTGAACTTACAATTTTACAAACTTTTCAAAGTGAGGAAATTCCAAGGATGTAGAAAAATCCAAGAGAATAAAAGATCTGCATGGGGTAGTTTCTGCTGTGCTCTTTAAAATCCAGATGCCACACTGAAAGACCATCAACAAAAGAAGCACAAGTAATTTTCCCAAACATGAATTTGCTTCTTTCTCAGTCCTTATTAGTCTAAACATCTGAACAATTCTCTACATTTTATTATAGAATTATACTTTTTATGAACATGGTTATATATTGTTTTTAGATGCTCCAGACTCATTTTCAAAATTCTACATTATATAATTTATTTTTATCTGGTAAAACACATATACTGTGTGTGTATGTGTGTGTGTATTTTAATTAAGGAGTTAATCTCTGGCATCTTAATATATGTTAGGCATATTATTGAGGTATTTCTAGGATGTCTTTGGAACATTCTGTATGCTCAGAAACAAGTATCAGTATAATCTCATTCTAATGATACAATAAACATTTTCTGCTCTTAAAATTACTTTTGCCAATTACGTTGCATCCTTCGCTGCCTTTGTTCTTTCCCTGTTCAGTTGCTATCTTCCTGGGTTTTACTTTAGTAAAGAAAACATTTAAGCTGATTCCTGCAGCCGATGCCACTTCTGGATCCAGTGCTGGCTGGATTTGCTTGTTACCTATCTGCATTTAGTGATCTCTGGGGCTTACATTACAGCAGAAGAAAGAGAAACAGGTCAGGATAGCTGCTCTGTGGCTCCTCCTTACTTTGCGCCCCCTACCCACCTTCTATAAGCATTTTATAGGAGCATTTGAACCTCAGTGGGTTTCACAGCTGCCATGTTTGGCAAAATAAACCCAAAGGAGCCATCTGCCCCTCCCCATGCTGCCTCCTTTTAATTCCCTAGCAACTTCCCAGTAGCCAGCTGCCACCGAAATTATTGGAAAAGCAAGACTCAATGGACTGTAATGATTGTTATTCTCTGGGAAAGCAGATTCTTTGATTTGGCTGCGAGATAAAGGATATTGGATGCACTTGATTCATTCAAGTGTACCAATAATATCCAACTTGTACCTTTAACTTACTTGTTAGGATTCGATGGGAAAGATCTTGTGTGTTGCTTGGGATGAATGAGGTGAAAACAAACCGGAAGGTCAAGTGCCAGGCTTGGGAGTGGTGAGCAGAGGACCTGACTGTGGGAATGGTGTCAGGTTTTCTCTTGTGTGCTACCAAGAATGTTGGTTGCTCCTCTCAGCCTTGTCAGAAAGTCCTCAGCATGGATTGACCTGCTCTTTTCCCCATCTTTTTCACACTCAGTGTAAGTAGATTCTATTCCACTCTAGACTATTCACTGGGAAGACAAGGGCTTGTTTTAGCCACCAAGAAGCGTCAGAGTGCCAGCTGCTCCCCTGAGGGACACAGGGTTTCAACTGAGAGTTAGGTCAGTAGTTGAACAAATACCAAGTTGTCTTTGTAAATTTAGTTTAATGAATAGTACTTTATCCCAATAGATCAAAATTAAGAACATTTATGCCTTGAGATGCCAAGAAAAGAAATGGAATAAGATTTGACAAAACAATTTACTTTTAATTCATGATTTACACTTCCTAAGTATTCAGTTTCTCTTTCCTTCCAGAAGCATCAACTGTAAGTCTAGTTTTAAAATCATATTGTTACATATTTCTAATACTCTTGTCTTTATTTCTTACTAGAGGCCCGGTGCACAAAAATTTGAGCACTTGGGGGCATCCATCAGCCTGGCCTGTGCCCTCTCACAATCTGGGACCCCTCAGGGGATGTCCACCTGCTGGCATGCCTGGCCAGCCTGAGTGAGGGGCTGATGGCTGTTTGCAGGCTTGCCAAGCCACCCAGTGGGGACCCTCACCCCTTGGGGATGTGGCCAGCATGGGTAAGGGGCTGAGAGCCATTTTCAGGCTGCCCACAGCCCCTTCATGGTTTGGGTCCCTACTGGGGTGCCTGGCTGTAAACAGGTATCTGGGATTTATTTAACTTTTATAATTGAAACTTTGTTGCCTTAGTCTCCCGCTGGAAGCCTGGCAATCCAAGATCCCAGCAGGTATCTGGGGTTTGTTTATCTTCCATAATTGCAATTTTGTAGCCTTGAGTAGAACTCAGGGCCCACAGGGCCCTGGCTTCCTCCATTGCCCAGGGCAACTCCAGCTCTGTGGCTGCCACCATCTTAGTTGAGTTAATTTGCATATTTGCTCCTGATTGGTTGGTGGGTGTGGCTGGTGGGCGTGGCTTGTGAGTGTAACGGAGTGAGGGTTAATTTGCATATTACTCTTTTATTAGATTAGATAACCATATTGTTTTCCCAAGACTGGTAGGCTGGCAAAGCTATCCCTCATCAATGATTTTATAAGTTATGCTTTTGTTAAAGCATTGGAAATAAAAGAATTTTTAGTACATTGTAGTCTACTTGTAAGTGACATAGACAAAGCAATCAGAAAAATTAGGAGTATGGAATTAGAGGACTTAGCTTATCGAAGTCATCTAATAGCTATAAGGCAGTGATTCTCAACCTTCTGGCCCTTTAAAATTCAGTTCCTCATGTTGTGACCTAACCATAAAATTATTTTTGTTGGTACTTCATAACTGCAATGTTGCTACTATTATGAATCATAACATAAATATCTGATATGCAGGATGGTCTTAGGCGACCCCTGTGAAAGGGTCGTTCGACCGCCAAAGGGGTCCCGCAACCCACAGGTTGAGAACCACTGCATAAGTAGAGGTCAAATGCAAGAGCAGATATCCTGTATTCTGCAAAACTGAACATTCTACCAACTTATCTCAGAGAATATCTTTTTTCATTAGCTGTAGCCTCATGGCTACTAATTGTTTTGAATGTATGTCCAAATTTTTTAGCCCTAGTTTAAAACCTAAAAAAGCTATTTTTCCTTTTTTCTCTTTTAGTTTGTAGTAAAGCAACAAAACTGAACCTCACATGAGTCCATTTACTTCACCATGTCTAAATTTCTTTTTCATTTGTTGCTGCGGATATGTGACGCCTTTGATTATTGTCTGCTCTCCTAGGCCCTGCCATAGCTGTTAATAATATGTGCATTGTCTTATATTTCCAAAAGCTGAAAAATCATGAATTCTAAAACCCTATGGTCTCAGATGTTTTGGATATGGGGTTGTGAGCTTCGATTATCTTTCTTTGTTATCCTCCCCAAAGTAATTGATAGTGTTCTACAAAATACCATCTCTACTCCATGTCTTTGCCTTCTTGCCTCCCATTTATTTAGCACACTAGGGGTCTGGTGCACAAAAATTTGTGCACTCGGGAGGTCCCTCAGCCCGACCTGTGCCCTCTCACAGTCTGGGACCCCTCTGGGGATGTCCACCTACTGGCATGCCTGGTCAGCCTGGGTGAGGGGCTGATGGCTGTTTGCAGGCTGGCCAAGCCCCCCAGTGTGGACCCTCACCCCATTAGGGTGTGGCCAGCCTGGGTGATGGGCTGAGGGCCGTTTTCAGGATGCCTACAGCCCCTTCAGGTTTGGGGTCCCTACTAGGGTACCTGGACAGCCTGTGTGAGGCGCTGATGGCTGTTTGCAGGCTGGCCAAGCCCCCCCAGTGGGGTCCCTCACCCCCATGGGTGTAAGGGGCTGAGGGCTGTTTTCAGGCTTTCAGTCTGCCCACAGCTCCCATTGACCCAATGTCCCAGCAAGGCTGGCTGGAAGCAGGTTTCTAGGGTTTATTTATCTTCCATAATTGATACACTGTTCCTTTAAGCTGAGGCCTCGGTAGGTAACGAAGCCTCCTGTCTGCTTCAGCTCGTTACTTCTATAATTGAAAGAATGTTGCCTTAGTAACTAGTTGGCCGCCAGGACTGCTGTTTGCTTGGGCTCTGAGGCTTCTATAATTGAGACAATGTTGCAAATATGTTGTTGCCTAGAGCTGGGAGAAGCCCAGGTGGCCGGCAAACAGTTTTATTCCTGCTGCAACGGAAGCTGCCTGTTTACTTTAGCAGCTCCGTGACTGCCGGCCTCCATCTTGGCTGGGTTAATTTGCATACAGCCACTCTGATTGGCTGGTGGGTGTTGCTTAGGTGTCCCGAAGAAACGGTCAATTTCAATATTACACTTTTATTAGATTAGATTGTAATATGGCATCTCCCTACACTATTCCAATGAAACTGTTCTTTTTTTGAGGTTTCCTCACTTCCAAGTTCAGTTGTCATTCTCTGGGTTCCAAGTACCTCTTTCTTCTGTCTCTCCATCCTCACCCTTACATGAGACTGCCTTCTCCTGATGGCCAGTGGCCCCTCTTTCTTGGGTGCTTTTACTTCTGCATGTACTCTCTATATTATTCCCTGGGTTTATTCTTAGAGTACTTCTCTTTATTTTGCTTTCTTGATTTGAGAGAGAGAAACATCATTTTATTGTTTCACTTATTGATGTATTCATTGGTTGATTCTTGCATGTGTCCTGACTGAGTATCAAACCTGCAACCTTGGCATATTGGGATGCTCTAACTGAGCTTCCTTCTCTTTTTATTTGTGTTTTCCTTGGGTTGCTTTGTCAACAAAGATATTGTATGGATGTATGTGTAATTGTGGTAAAATAGATAAAACATTAAATATACAATTTTAACTATTACTACATGCATATTCAGTGATATTAAATACATTCACTTCACTGGGCAACCATTACTGCCATTCATCTCTCAAACCTTTTCAGCTTCCCAAAATGAAACTCTGAATCCATTAAACCTTAAGCCCCATTCCTAAGCCCTTGACAACTTTCTGTCTCTATGAATTTGACTAAGTACCTCATGCAGCATTTGTTCTTTTGTGATTGGCTTATTTCATTTAGCATAATATCTTCAAGGTTTATCCTTGTTGTGTCAGAAATTCCTTTTCAAGACTGAACAATATCCCAATTATATGTATATACCACATTTTCTTTATCTGTTCATTTTTCTTGGACACTTGGGTTGCTTCTACAGCTAAGAACATAGATGCACAAATGTTTCTTTAAGACTCTGTTTTCAGTTCTTTTGGGCACACACCCAGAAGTCAACACAGGTCTTTTAACTACTATCTACATATCCTGAGAAGTGGGTTGTGGCAGAGGGTAATCAGCCACCCATAGTGGGATCTTTCCTTGACAAAGGACCACAATACAGTATGGAGAAAATAGAACAAAGACTGAAGCCAAAAGAACCTATCTATTCAGTAAGGCTCCTTCCATGACATAAGGTATATGCAACTACATACAAACTGCCTGCAGGAAGTTGCAGCAGATGATAAACTATAGGAACAGTGATGAGGGTGAGAGGCGTAGGATAAATGAACTGGCTAAAGAAGAAGAAGAAGGGACTAGTTCTATAGCGGTAAGAACCTGCCAAAGACCACTGGAACCTGTACAGTCATTCTGTGAGAGTCCTGATCATTAATTCCAGAAGGCATTGCTGTTTCTTAGCCCCAATGCTATCAACAATATCTAGTGAGGTACATGGATCAATTGAAAGATAAACTGTGCGCTATGTTTTTTGTAAGCCTCCAGTAAAACATGGGACTATGTAATGTAGTTCAGAGCTACCAAAAACATTTAGTTAAAATGCCATAGGGCCAATTGGATTGGGATCTTCATTATCTTTTGCATGAACTATTGAAAATTTTCCTAACTGATTACCTTGGTCAAACCCTTTCATTCTCTTCTTTGTTTTGTTTTTAAATAATTTTATTGATTTTTTACAGAGAGGAAGGGAGAAGCACAGAGTTAGAAACAATGATGAGAGAAAAGCATCGATCAGCTGCCTCCTGCACACCCCCTACTGGGGATGTGCCCGCAACCAAGGCACATGCACTTGACCGGAATTGAACTTGGGACCCTTCAGTCTGCAGGCCGACGCTCTATCCACTGAGCCAAACCGGCTAGGGCTCTTCCCTCTTTTGCCAGACAAACATTCTCTACATTAAACTCAGCCCTGAACATGGATTCCCTATGGTGTGAGGTGGAAATGTAACTCCCTGCAGGGAATTGCGACCCTTTCCTAGCTTTTTTAAAACTGCTGAAAAAAATAAGGGTAGGAGAAGCGGTTATAAAAAAAAGTATGAAATGTTTAACCTGGCTTCACATTTATTTGTTTTTATGATTTTTTGCATTTATGGATTTAGTGACTTTGTTTAGGAGGCAGGGCTTGCACATATAAACCACTGGGAGGAAAGAATAGAAGAAGGATCCTGGCTGGGTGGCTCAGTTGGTTGGAGCATCATCCCGTATACCACAAGGTCGCAGTCTGCTTCCTGTTCAGGGAGTGAATGGGAGGCAGCCGATCGGTGTTTCTCTCACATTAATGCTTCCTTTTCTCTCTCTGTCTCTCTCTCAAAATCAATTAGCAAACACATATCTTCAGGTGAGGATTAAAACATGAAACATTAAGAATAAAGAAAGATGTAAATCTATGGGCCAGAGTAAAAGTCCCGCTGCCAAGGCCTAGTTGTATTACTTCCCTATCGTTGTGTAAAAAGTTACCGTAAGTTTAGCAGCTTAAAACAACACCCATTTATTCTCTCACAGCTTTGTAGGTTAGAAGTCCAGGCCGGCTCAATTAAGTTCTTACAGATCAAAATCAAGGTGTCAGCCAACTGGGCTCTTAACGGGAGGCTCAGGGGAAGAAACTATCCAAGCTCATGCAGAATTTAGCCTTATGCTTGTAGGTCTGACGTCTTTGCTGGCTGTTGGCCAGCTGTCACTCAACTAGAGGCCACTGTGATCCTGTATATGGCCTCTCCATCTTCAAAGCTAGCAATGGCACTTTTAACTCTTCTTATGCTTTAACTCTTTCTGACTTTACTTTCTTCTACCAGTTGGAGAAAACTCTGCTTTTATAGAGCTCTCCTGTTTAGTCCTGGCCCACCTGAATAATGTCCTTATTTTATGATCGACTGTTTAGAAACCTTAATTATATCTGCAGTGTCCTTTTTTTGCCATGAAGCAATATAATCCCTGGGGTGCTATTCCATTATATGCACAGAGGGAGTCACATAAGGATGAGAGTTACTAGGGGTTATTTTTAGAATCCTGCTTATCCCATCAGTACTCAGGGAGGATAGTTTCTGGGTAAGTGAGTCTATGGAACAGAAGA
Source organism: Murina feae (assembly GCA_004026665.1). NCBI lineage: Eukaryota > Metazoa > Chordata > Mammalia > Chiroptera > Vespertilionidae > Murina > Murina feae. The sequence continues at coordinate 25,616 of PVJC01016263.1, read as the reverse complement.
GTGAAGAGATCCGAGAAGCCTTTGGGTCATTGGAACAGAAACATGATATGAAATTTCACAAGTGGCCGGGGAAGCCAGGACTGTGGCGATGGTACCAAGAGCTGGTGCTTTCAAAGCAAAATCCTGATGTTCCTGCAGGAGCTTGGGTTGTCCATTATTTCTCCAAAGAAAACCACTCCCATGTCCCCCGGGGACTAAGTGAAATTAAAATATTTTCATCCTTCTATCTTCACTATGTCCCCCCCCCCACCTCCTGCAAAAAAAAGTGAACTTATATATTACTTCAATCCTCATCCAGCACTTTATTTGGGAGACTGTATCCCAATTTCTTCTTTTCCAATTCTCTCCCCCTTTCCAGGCAAAATGCCAGATCAACTCAGCAAACTATTTAAATTAATTGACACCAGAGTGAATAAATGATGGAGTCAAATCTCTCCTAAGGTACTTAATGTTCAACTAAGAGCATGAAGAAAGATCTGTGTTTGAAATATTTTAAAATTTAAATAGAGCATGCCTGGTGTCAAAAATTCAAACAACAAAGTGAATGATATTTTCAATACTTGTTCATGTTTTGTATATATTAGGTATTTATAAAGTTTTTATGTAATTTTAATGTTTTATATATAAGTAATTATAAACTTAAATATATACTTTATATCATAATACAGAAACACTTTTCAGTATACATGCACCTCTTAAATTGGTTACAAATTGTATTAAGTTTTAGAGTAATGTTAAAAATTAAAATTTAGTCATAGTTAGTTCGATGGTGTTAGCATGTTTAAGAAGAAGGATTATTTAAGTAAATGCCTCATCCAGAAAACTATGCTTTAAAATTAATGCATTATTTGTATCCCTTCTATTTCTCAACAACTTAAAACCTCTATGTGTTTTGATTCTTATTTTTTCTTCCACCCCTCTCCCCCCCCCCACCCCATACGCTGTTTTTCTGGAGGTCAATAGTCAGAATTAGACGTGAGCATGGAGTGTGGCCCAACTGACAAATCCCAGTGTTGCTGTGACTGTGCTGGAGGCAGTGCTAGGGTTAAGGTCGCCGTGGTCAGAGACTTCGTAAAATGTATTCTATATACCCTTAAGGTATAGAAGGTTGATATAAAGCCAGTCCTGAGTTTGTCATCATATGATGATCTTTTATAGAACAAAATGAGCCACATCCTTGACAATCTATGTTACAGCTGACTTTATACGTGCCTTTATGCCTAATTTGATATTTTCAGATTTATTCCCTTTCCCTTTTATTTTCTACTTAGCTGGGTTTGATACCTCTAGGATCCCCTGCCCCTGGTCAGAACTCCCATCAGGGATGCATTTTCTGGAGTAAGATGCAGTAACTGTGAAATGGCTTTATTAGAAAGAGGGCACCAGGTCGATCTCCATACACTTATGTGAGCAAGACAATGAACTTCATGTGTAACTGAAGATAAAATGATAAATCTTACAAAAGACCCAGTGGTCAAATTCCTTGATAAGTAGAATTTGATTATAGCTGTCTATCAGCTGATTTGTTGAAGTCTGATTTTACAAACTTGACTACTAAATTTGGTAGATGAGGCCATTTTTTTTTAGCCTATTCTGTTTTAGAGAGAACCATTTTGAAATATAACTGTCCTCTTAATCATTGCGTAATATCGTGGAGAATTCGGTTAGGAAATGCCTGCCTCATGTAGAAAAAGACCTAACTCTATAATGTATGCACTCATATGTTCTTGCTGTTAAGTTGTATTATGTAAGTGCAATTTATATTTATTCATTTCTATCACATATTAGGAATTGTTTATATGTTTTTTACACAATCCTATAATAAGTAGAATACTTAATTGGAAATGTTTTATTTTTTTGTGAAACAAATGGTTTAAAATTTATTGGTTTACAATGTATGTGATTTTAGGGAACTAGGAGGATTTTATGTTCCTGTAGCAATGCAATTTCTATAATGTGCTACTGAGGAGAAGCAACATGAGTTACAGTAAGTTAATTACTGTTTTAAATTTATTTATGTATAATTTTTATGTTAATAAAAAAGTTATAAAATGTTTTTGTACAATGTGATAAAATATTAATCCATTTTGGAATTGTTGTTTTTTTTTATTTTGGTTTGTCTTATGTATTCATATGGCACTGCTTTCTTTCTTTTTTTAAAATATATTTTTATGGATTTCAGAGAGGAAGGGAGACAGAGAGAGAGATAGAAACATCAATGATAAGAGAGAATCATTGATAGGCTGCCTCCTGCACAGCCCCTACTGGGGATCAAGCCTACAACCTGGGTGTGTGCCATGACCAGGAGTTGAACAGTGACCTCCGGGTTCATAGGTCGACACTCAATTGCTGAACCATGCCTGGCTGGGCTAGGAATTGTTTTTGAATCTTAATTTACTCCAGATCATTTGTAGATGAATTTGTCAAGTGGCTATGATTTTTTAAACCATTTCTGTACCTTCTGGGCTATTAGCAATTGCTTTTTCTACATTAGTGAATCTATTGTTAAGTTGTGATATGGAATTTGTCTGGGTAGGGCTTTTAAATATGTAATTAAAAACAATTCATTAATTGATAGTAGGCTTCAATAATGTTATTGATTGTGGAAAAAAATGTTTAGATAGTTTAATGATCATTTGCCCTCTTTAAAAACAATATAAAAAACTGTAGGTGCCCTATGAATATTGACAATCCCAATGCATTTACAGTACAGCTATGCTTTAGCAACATACTGGTTTTCCACAGTTTCTGAACCTCTCCTTTCCTTTTCCTCTTTACGTACAGAAACTGGTGAAGGTTTTGAGCTGGTCTCTTGACACATCTCACTCCAAACTGCTAACAGGGGCATTCTTTCCTTGGGATGTAATCCTGACCCATCTGCTAACAATGCTTCAGCCTTTGCCCCTGATCTCTACCTAGAACTCTGCATATTAGTATTGCTTGCCTGTTTGGTTGTCTTCAAACTTGGCCTTTACAACAGTAGAAACATCTCTTTCCTTCCTTTTTAAGGCCCTGTAGGTGGCTAGTGAGCTGCAGGAGCCAAGCAAAGTTGGTTTTATCAGAAAGAGGTTTTTGTAACAGAAAGGGCCGTGTTGCAGAGACCTCAGGGACAGGAGTCCTTAGGAAAGAATTAAAAAGAGAACTAGAAGTTGAATCTCTCTCTCTCTCTCTCTCTCTCTCTCTCTCTCTCTCTCTCTCTCTCTCTCTCTGTCCTTCCCCTCCTCCTTCCTCTCTCCTTCCTCTCTTCCTTTTTCTCCTTTTCTCCACCCTTCCCTCTCTCTCCCTCCCCATCTCTTTCCCTGTCTCTGCTTTTTCTTATTCTTTTCTCTCTGTTCCTCAGTCCACATGTCAAGAAACGGCTACTCCTCAGCAAGCTAACATGTCACATTCAGAGACTGACTTGCTGTTTCCAATTCCAAATTCTTGGGGCCTCAGAACCCACCTGGCAGCAGACCTGAGAGTTGGGACTAGCATAGGCATGTGAATTCTGCCTTTCCCTGTGTCCCCCCCACCCCCCCGCTGGGCTCTAAGGTGCAAGTTTATAAAGGGTGCAGTTTGGTGATAACATCTGTCACACAGAGACCTTGGTAGACTCTGATGCTTTCTTAGCTGCCTCCTTCCACTGCTAGAGAGAAAGGGTACAATTTAATTTATTCATTCTGTGTACATGTATCAAGCCCTGCTTTATATCAAGCTCATAGACTATATACTTATCAAAAAGAATTTAGCATCTAGTAGAGAGGCAGCTCTGAATTTAAGCAAGCAAATAAAAATATACCAAATACAATTGTGTTAAGTTCTTCAAAGTAAAGAAACTGAGGTAGAAAACAATGCAAGGTTGGAGAAGGATTTATTTTTAAAAGGTGAAAAAGGGGTTAAGAAAATGAAAGAAAACTCATAGACACACACAACAGTCTGGTGATTACCAGCGGGAAAGGGGTGGAGGAAGGTAGGAGACGGTACACGGGAGATAACTGGTAATGAAGGAGACTTGACTCGGAGTGGTAACACCCCATGCAATATACAGATGCTCTATTCTAGAATTGTACACCAGAAACCTATAAAGTTTCATTAACAAATATCACCCCAATAAGTTTAATTTTTAAAAAAGAATGAGATGGGAGTTAGCAGTAGAGGATATACTTTTAGCGAACTTTTAAGGAAAAAAGATGTAGCTTGTGAGCAAGGAGAGGATGACCTGGGAGAAAGTAGGGGCAAGAATATGATTTGTAGGTCACGGATTTTGGATTTAAGCCCAAGTGTAGCCATAGTACACACTCATTAGCCAGGATGCTGATGTCATATAATCCATTAAGAAGTACTTATCTAGCCTTTAATTTATGCCAAACTTCAGTCTGGTTCACTGAGGAGAATTAAAAAATAAGTCAAATATATAAACCTACCCAGATTTTTACTGAGGAGGTTCCAGTCTCCATAGGAGGCAGGGGACCCCACACTGGGCCCGGGTATCAGACATCTCAAAGCCACAGAGGCACAGGGCCAAGGTGATTTGTTAAACTACTCACAGGAGCCGAGTAAGAACCCGCCCTGCCCTGTAGCAGAAGGCTGCTGTACAGCGCAGAACTCATTGTGTGTTAAACCTCAGGAACCTTTTCAAATATTTGCTCAATTTCATCCTCACAATAACCTTATGAGATAAGAATTTTTATCCCCACTGCCCAGATGAGGAAAATGAGGCACAGAAATATAAACTGGCTGGCCCGAGGCATCAGGACAGGTAAGGGTAAAACCAGGGTTGGAGTACAGGGCAGGCTGGTGCCGAGTCTGCTCTTACCCACCACACAGTGATGTCTTGGCTGTCAGCCTCCACAGATGGGCAGGACATCTGCTTGGTACAGGCTGGCCAAGGGGGTCGTAGAGAAAATGCTGGTTTAAAAAATTGTGATTAAGTGTTCTCTGGGCTGTGTTGAGTTGGTGGTAAAAGCAGGATATACAAGGGGAACTAGTGTCCATAGGGGCCTGCAACCAGGATGTTGGCTGCTAATTATGTTTCTGTGTCTGACTTTGGAGGAATAGGCGATGTTGGATCAGTGAAAGCTGCTTCAGATGCTTGCTAGTGCCCCCCCTTCCTTCACTTTCTGTTAGGATGTGAATGTTCTAAACTCCCTTTTCTCCTAGATTAACATGATCTAATGTACTATTATATAGTTTAGGACAAAACAGATTATATCAAAACTCATATTAATAAAATAATAGAAAATGCAAGATATTTACTGGAATACATTTCATACAATGAAGAGTTTACTTGGGATAGATTCTGTGGGTTTTTTTTGTATAACATTTGCTTTCAGGGAGGAAATGCAATTGTCACTTTCAATAATATTTGACTCAAATAGCTCTCTAAGTCTTTGCTTACCATGTTCAGATCGATCCAAATGGAGAGTGTGAGTTAACTCATCTTCTTGACGTAGGACAGTAGAAAAGGGAAAAAAAGATCTAATTGTCATTGCATGCACTTTTGGAAAGCAAAGGGTCTCCTTAAATTGGAAATTGAACTAAGGAGTTTTGTTACCCTTCAGTTTCTGTTATTTCTTTAATATCAGGAGCAGTGGCTACTCTGTCTCTTTGGACTAGAGTTCCCAAGGCACTCCTTGGACCTCCTTGGTGTCATGCTCTTCCTCCTAGGTTACTGTTTTTACTATTTACTCTCTATTTAACTGTTTCACTGAAGTTATGTAATTCCATAATTTTAGGGATATATTTGATGGACCATTCTGCACTGGAAGTGATTTATTATGGTATACTAGAGGCCTGGTGCACAAAATTAGTGCACTGGGTGGGTGTCCCTCAGCCCGGCCTGCCCCCTCTCACAGTCTGGCTGTGGTACCTCAGAGCACACACCCCTGGGCAGGTCCGCAGGTCCTCTGGGGGCCTCGGTCCCAGCTGTAGCATGGCTTGAAGCCCACCACCCTGAGTGGGTCCATGGGTCCATGGGACCGCTGGTAGCCTTGCTCCCAGGGCAGGCAGCACCGTGTGCCTGCCCACAAACCCCTGGTAGGAGTGGCCTTGGATCTGGGTGGGGCTGGGGCCGGGCTCGGAGCCCACCCCCAGCCCTGGTGTGTGGTGTGTGTCCACTGGGGTTGGGGGCATGCTCTGAGCTGGTCGTGATGTCTTGGCCTAATTGGCATTTTCTCTCTTATTATATAGGATTAATCAGGGTCTAATTAAGAAAGAGGAATGAGGCAGTATTTTGAACAGAGAAAATTTAACAAAGAATTATTAACAGTAACAAAAAAATATCAGAGACTGGTTAATAAGAGTTATAGATATAGGAATAACAGATTAAGGGGCAGCCATTACCCCTAGAGCTGAGATAAGCTGCCCAGGCATAGGTTCCCCCAGCACTGAGATCTGACCTTATAGGAGAGCGCATATAGCTGTGGTCAGGATGGTGAAGAAGCCACTGTGATGTAGTGTGGTACGGTGTTGCCAGAAATATGCCCTCTAGGTACTAGGGAAAGCTGTTTTGCCCACCGCGAGCTGTCTCCCTGGAGGCACTCTGTTACAAAGCCATCCTGAGTGTCCCTGAGGAAGCTGCCACCTGCTGGGTGCTGCTGCCTGCATGCCCTGCAGGAGGCAGGTGCTGGGGAGCCCCCATGCAGATGCAGTAGAGCGTAGAACTGAGAAGAAACAGTCCTTTCTTCTACAGGTCTTTCCGGAACCTTTTATCCACACAGGTTAACATTGCAACAGCTGTTAAAAGAAAAATATTTAAAGAGACCATATCTATTTTCAAGAGCAGATTTGGAACTAAAAGACAATAAATTAATAAATTAATAAACCAATAACTGGCACACATGGGAATCTCTACCAATTCACTGTCAGGGTTTGACCAAGGGCTCTCAAGCTGTTGGCCTGAAATTATTAGAAAATCAACTTATTTTAATATGTAACTTATGTATTTGTCTGATAAATAACTTTAAAATAAATTGAGTCATTCTAAGCGCTCCTTAAGTCACATTTGTCTCACAATGAGTACTTTGAAACAAAATTATCTAATTATTTTTCTAGTATTTTGCAATGAATCATGATGGAAACTATTGTTTGCAAAGCCATGTGTCCAATATTGTGTTAGAATAAATATTAGTTGGTAGTGAAATAGCTTTTGTCTTACTTTAAATATAGTAAATCAGTTTTCAGGTGCTTTCAAACTACCATTAGATCTTTTTTAATCCTCTCATGAAGATATGTTTTTATTAATTTTTCAGAGAGAAAAACATGCCTCCCGTACACACCCCAATGGGGATCAAACGCACAACCTAGGTATATACCCGGACCGGAACCTGCAACTTTGTATGTACGATTGTGTGTGTGTGTATGGAATGATGCTTCAATCAATTGAGCAACTGGGCCAGGGCTGAACTACCATTAGATTTTGAGTAAGGTCCAAGGGGAGCAGGATTGATCATTCTTATTTACAACTAGAGGCCCGGGGCACAAAATTTGTGCACAGAGTGGGAGTGAGGGGTGGAGGTGGTGTCTCTCAGCCCAACCTGCACACTTTCCAATCTGGGACCCCTGGAGGGATGTCTGACTGCCTGTTTAGGCCCGATCCCAGCGTCTGGCAGTGAGTGAGTGGCACATAGTAGATTCTCAGCTGGTTATCTATCTATAAATGAAAATAGAGTACTACTGCCCAAGTTTGTAGGCAAACTGCCTATTTTTGCTATTTTTGGTGGGCGTGGCTTGTGGGTGTAACGGAGTGAGGGTTAATTTGCATATTACTCTTTTATTAGATTAGATATTAAATATGGTGATATATGACTGTAGGAAGGTAAACATGAAACAAATATCATTGCTAAGAGATGAGGGACTACATTTTTGCCCAGTATTTTAGCATAATAATTGTTACTGATTCAGAATCCAGAGCACTGACTAATGTTAGTTTAGTTGCTGTAAAGGAAGATATAGAAGACAGGAGGAGAAATGAGGATTGGGCAGTCATAATCTTCAAATCTATCTATCTGTCTAAAAACATAGTGGTATAGAATAATTATTTCTATTATCTGATGGCAATTACTTTAAGTTGATATTTTCTTAGTAACATCAGTAAGAATTATCTTTTTCCTTCTTAGCCAATAGTACAACTACTTCGTTCTTATTGGTAGGAAAAGAATAATATGAAATAAAATCTGTATTTAGATTGTATGTCAAGTTAATTTTCTTCATTTTGTAGTTATATAGGTTTATTGTTATATATTTAATAAGGTATGAATAATGCAAGTGAACTCATAACTGATATGAGACAATGATCATAATTAATTCATATATATTGAGATTTCACTGAGCACATGGCATTGTATGTCATAAAAACACTCTATAAATTGTTTTCTGATACTTTTGGTCTGTTTTGTATTTGTTCTTTTTAACTTTAAATTGAACTTGCCAATGCCTTGAAATTCTGAAACTGCGAGAATGGCAGAGAAAAAGGCAAAGGAATTTTTTCCCTCTTCTAATAACATAAGAAATAAAACCCAAAGGTTATAACAGCTACATTACCAGTGATACCAACAACAACACCCTCGAGTGGCCTGCATTCCTGAAGCTGTGAGAATACTTGGGTGAGGGAGGTAGTAATAAACATGTGAGTTCTTACTTGCCCTATTCACTTGAACTATATCACCAACACAAATCTTTTAAGCTTAGGAACCCAAGCAACATACTGTGGATTCTCTGTTGTTTGTGAATTGGTACACTAACTGAAATATTCTATAGTTTTTTGTTATTGATCACTTACTTATTCTATACTAAGAGATTTTACTGTTAAGGACTACTGAATGTCATGTTGATTTAGTGGATGAAAAAGCACAAAGAGGAAGATAAGCTTTTCAAATCCATAACTTCAGCCTTTGTAAGACCCTGATTTGAATAATTTAGAGAAATCTTATAGAATTGTGATTTTCTATTCAAAGTGTTTTTTGTTTGCATTCTTTTGGGGCAAATATTTTTCGTACAGTTTTATCTCTAATCTTGTTTTTCAGGCACTTTGGAAAGACATGAGACAGGAGAAAGAGCAAGAATTATTCTTAATTGTTGTGATGATTCACAGTTTCTAAAGCCTGAGTCAGTACTTTCAGTTGCCTCAGAGACACAGAAGCACAAAAGCGTAGAGCAGAGACCCTCCAGCTCCTACCAGTTTGGGCCAGTCCCTTGCCCTGGTCTGCAGGTGGAGTCTTCATGTAAGGTAAGTTCAGATCAAGCTGCTGCTTAACAGGACATCATCAACCCTGACTAAGAACTAATATGCCTTCATAAATATGTGGTGAGTAAATATCAGTACAAAAACAAGAACTCATGTGATCTGCATCTACCAGACATATCACCAAGTGATCTTGGGTTGATCGGGATATCTTTTTGAATGATTGTTTTTCTTGATGTAGCATTCTTTTTGATAAAATAGGTTGTAGCTGGTAAAAATTGAGCCAATTTTATATTAACTCTTGAACTCTAGATCGATGGTTTCCCATTGATAAGAGGAAAGAAACCTACATTCTGTGGTCTAGGGTTTTTTCGTTTGTTTTTTTAGTTGAGAGTAAAATACTTTTATAATGCTAATTACAAATAAACCAAAAATGTATCAGAAAAACTGAATCATCGTGGGGACAATTATTTAGATACACTCAGCATCACCAGGATCACCAGCTTTTTAGGTTTCCAATGTCTAGGTTAATGCTGAGAAGGAAAACTGGTTACTATTTCTTTCAGTTTCTTAAAGGACCTCAGAGCTACCCTTTAGCTAGTGATGATAGTATATATAGATTTTATTTTCTTTAGATAATTTTTGAAGAGTACACACAGATTTGGGGAAAGGTTTTAAAGAGAACAACAACTACAATAAAATATTTTAAAGACGAGTCCAATTTGAAATGCTGGAGGAGTTGAATTTGTGCAGTTACCCAACGAAAAGTCTTTGGGCAAAGAGAGGACCAAGGTCTCAAAGGCTTGATTAAAGAAACACAATATATTCGTGATGGGGAACTGATTTTTCTCAGATTCTGCTGAGGATAAAACAAGATAGAAAGTGTTTAAATTATAGTGGGAGGAAATTAGCTTCAAAGTGAGAAATAAACAGTCTTACTAAAATCCTCTCTACAAGGCAGAAATCTTGATACCTTCATTATATTTTAAAGAAAGAAGGCCCGTTTTTGTCTGTTGGCTTGTTGATTTTAAACTCTCTATCTGCATTGCTTGTCTGTAAAAATGAGTAAAAGGAGAAACTGCATTATTTTAACTGCTACAATGTAGACCCATTGTACTACCCTGGGAATGTTTGTTTAAAAAAACTGATTTTCTAGAGAGTGGGTCCCCAGTGGCTCCCCCTGCTGCTTATTTAAAGCTTCACTGTTTAATACGGTAGCCCTTAACCACGCATGGCTGTTGAGCACTTGGAGTTTGCCTAGCACCACGTCAGGATGAGATTTGGATATACAGGGTTCGCCCACACAATACCACCCTTCCTAGTGACAGGACAGAGAAATACACAATACAGTGGTGAAGAAATACGCAAGGCAATTTGCTTTTTGGACACATGTGAAGTGATACAAATTTTTGACAGAGGATGCCATTTCTCACAAGTATGTATTTTACATATATATTTTAACTATCATGGAGTTAAATAAAAATTTTTGCAATAATACTTTTTTTTTTTTTTTTTTTACATCTGCTTAATGAAGAACGTCCCTCTTCTCACTTTGTGGTCTGGGTTTGAATGTTTTTTGGTACAAAGCGGCCTCAGTGTTGAGGAACACTGGGAAAAGCCCATCAGGGCTTTGTTTCCGAACTCATTTAGCAGGTCTCAGCGTCCCCAGGAAGAGTAGGACACGCACCATTCAGTGACTCCAGCTGTCCCCTCGCGCGCAGACGCAACCTTGAATTTCCTCACAGGACTTCAAAGCCTGGCTTGTATCGAAACATTCGTTGGACGTAAATCAGAGGCACAAAAGGACAATGCCCGTGTTTCACGGTGCGTGGCGGGCCGCAGCCCTGCATTGTGCCGCACGTGCCAGCAGCAGAAGGGCACTGTTCTGACTCGTGTGACGAATGCAGTTAACACCGGATCCATATTAATGTTGTCAAGTTCCCTTGATGTATTTAAACAGGTTTTAATTATTTCCATCGTCCAGAGGCCTGCAATATACAGCCTAATAGTTCTTCGAAGAAAGCTCACTTAATGCGGGAATGTAAAACCTCTCATAAAAATGAAACTTTTATATTGGCCTTAGTCATTGACATAGGTTATTCATCAAGTCAGCAATTTGTGTGGCAAAGTGCCATTTGAATAGTGTATTGTTAGGGTACTGATGGTCCACTTGACAAGGGCTCTTGCTGTAAATAGTGCAATTTGACTCCAGCTGTTAAAGAGTGGCTGTGACAGCAGCCCAATAGAATGGAGATGCCTTACTGCACCGCAGAAAATCAATATCGGGTTCTTGTTCCTAGTAACCTGTTCTTTTCTCTTCTGTACGTTTATAAACGACCATCTAGGGTTTAGAAGTGGAAGTTTAAATATTATTTTAAATGTAATTAACTTTGAGTTTCAAATGAAGGCTCGTGATAACATGGTACAAGTGCAGAGTTTTAGGATACTATTTCCACCCCCCTGGCTCATGTTTAGTCACAATTACAGTCCAGTTGAATTTGGATTCTCCAGCTTCAGTAGAAAAAATTAGTGTAAAGCGTGGACTCAAAATCGTGTGCCTATTCTATACTGCCAGCATACATGTTCTTTTTGATTTTTTTATTAATTTACCGTCTGCGTCCCTCCCATCTTCTCTCTGTGTGTATACCTTTTTGTAGAGATGGCGGGGTTCTTTGTGGCTGTGCCCATAGCAACACCCACAGATGTTGACAACCAGGAATGCCCTCGGTGCTGTCCAAGATTTCCCTAAAGCAGACTCTTGCTAGTTTTGAAGAGTTTCCTAGCAGTTTTCAGCAATACAAGGTTGCTACGGTACCTGACTGTCAGTAATAGATTTTGAATCTGTTAATTATAATAACTACATGCAAGGGATCTTTTTTCATTGGGTTTCTCCACTGTGTTAGCTGTTACATTTAAGACAGAGTGCAGGAAGCGAAATTATATACTCAAGATGATTTAAAAAAAATGTTTTAAGAGTTGCATTGAATAAAAAATATTCCAGGTATAAAATCCTTTTAGTTCACTGTTTATTTCCCAAGATTGCAGATAAGACTTACTTAAATCATTTCTAGTTTTGACTGATTTTGATTTTGAATTTTATTGTTGTTTGCCTGAGCTACCATAATTCTTTGTCTAAGGTGTGCTATGCAGGATTTGAAAGAGCTGTCATTTTTAACATGGAAAATGCTGGTAAAATGTGAACTTTCTCAAAAACCTTTTCCAGTGAAAGCTGTTCAAAGAGCCATCCTCCTACTAGTCGCCAACTCTGAATTTATTGAATTTGTGCTGAGATTGCAACTGAAAATTCATAAAGCTGATAATAATAATTGCGTACAGAGACCTTTAAGGCTGACTTAAGATCAGTGTTATTGTTTTTATAATTGCTGATAGACAGTTGTGATTTCTAACAGAGAATGGATTTGTTCTGCTTTGGTTTTAGCTGGTTTCAAAAAATGTTAGCTCTTCTGTTAACTCCAAAGTATACCTCTGTACTGAATGAATGCTTATGTAATTTTTAATACTAGATTTAAACAAAGTTTATCTCAGTTTCTCCTTCTAACCCCACAATATTCATTAATTATTAACAAACATGAGAATTTTAATATTATAACTTCCTTTTTGAATTAGACAGTCTGATTATAGTCATCAGTTGACTTGTAGGCTGGGGACTCTAGTGTAGAAATATGAATAAAAGGCACTATAATTTTGTAGTTAGTTTAACATGAGGACAATGTTGCATAATTTATCAAGCATATCTTTAAATTTGCATTAATAATTTTATGTAGATATTTTAAAACTATGAATTCTGTACTCATCTCAATCCTATATTATCTACCCATAACCATTTACAGACATTTTCCTCCCTCATTTCTTCTTTTTTCCCTACTTTCTATTCTTCTTAGTTGTAAATTGTTTTTGCTTTTTAAAAACCTATGATGTCTCCAAGTTGGTGAAGAACCAGCTATTTGTAGGATACAAAGATGAACTTATTCATCCCACTGAAAGAAGTTTGTAAAGGCTGGCATAGAAATTCACTTCAATGGACTTAAATATTCTGTTATTGAGCGACTTCATGGTTCTGATTAAAAGGTGATGTTAAATGTTACCCCTTTCCAGAGACTTGGCACTTCCTTGGTAACCAAGTTGTTGTCCTGCATCAGTAATATCTTGTGTTTATATCCTATTTTTGATTACTACCACAGTGGATGATACTGTCAGGTGTAAAAAAATGAAGTTTGTAGAAATTCGGATGTTGAGTTACCTAAAAGGGTTAGTGGCTTATAGCAGGAAAGAAAAGAAGGAAAATAAAATCTTCCTTCTTAAAGGCTGGTAATCTCACTTATTGACTGAGAGTGCCATCTGGACCCATTTAAAGGAACCCCAACAGGCACTCCTTCTGTTCCAATGACTTATGTTGAAGCTGGTCCTAAGAGAGCAGCAAATGCAAAAATGTAACAGGAAGCAATTCTCAGGCAAAAAAGAAAAAGGCATTAATTCTAATGAAATATTTTTCCTATGCTGGTAAAAACAAAATGTATTAAGACATTTGTTTTATTCATTGATACTAGGAGCATGAACTTATTGAAAAAGATATCCTACTAATATTCTCATCTATTTTTCTGAATTACATTGAACAGTGACATCCTGGAGGCACAGCCAGTTCCCTGCATCCCCAAATGGCGTTCATGACATTAAATACAATTAATGACTAAGTGACATTATTTGTAATTTTCTATATATTTTTAAGCTTATGAAAATGGCCGCTTTAACCCTAAATTAAAATATCCTGCATAAGCTTGTAGTCTAAGTATGCTTATTCATACCAGGTATAAAAAATGCTCATCAGAGGCTGCTAGGAGCAGCAGGGGCTTCTTATACACACATTAAACTCCAGGCACATCCACATAGCACTGATCGTTTTAGTTGTTTTTTCTGCTTGTTTTTGGTTTTTGTCTTTACATGTCGTCCAAGACCTGATGGTTTTTCAAAGGCCATTTGAAATGGAAATACAGACAGCCTTGCTCACCTTCTGTCCTTTCTTCCCAGCTCCCACTAGAGGTCTCTGCTCATTATACAAAACTTGGCCTCCGTTTACTCTCAGCATTTTATTTTTCTTTTTGCTCCTTGAACTAAAAACACTAATCTGGGTGCATAATAAGTTAGTAATGGAGGAGCATGGGGTTTGCCAGAACCTTTATTTTTAGCCGTAGCATGTTAGAATGCCAAGTGGTCAAGATACCTGTTCTCTCCTTTCCTTTCTTTCCTTAGATTTTGGAGCCCAGTCTTGACTGAATCATATGTAAATTGGTTCCTGTCTCTGCTGTCTTAGCCGCAGTGTAGCTGAATCCACTGATGGATGACCCCTGCAGCCGGGCTCCGACCAGCCCAATGTCTCTCACTGCTGTGTTTCCATGTGGTCCCATCTTTATCTCCCTGCCTTATTTTCTTGAACATTCATTGCCAGCTAAGCTTGGATTCGATGCGCTGCCAGTTAGTTTGGGTTGTTTAGGCAGTCCCAGGATTTCAGAATTCCTTGTGTTTGCTGTGATTAGTTGATGAGATTTAACTATGCTGGATCTCTGATTTTTAGGTTCTCTGTCTGATTACCTGACCTAGTGTACTTCTTCCTTCCATGTCGCCTCTCTAGGAACGAGAATCCTCAATCTCCATCCTCTCTGATGCCCACTCGTGGTTCTTCTGCCTGCTCCCTTCGAGGTGGTTGAAGTTTAGTGTTATTTTGCTATGTAACAAATTACCCCAAATGTAGGGATGAGCTTAGAACAATACACATTTATAAGATCACCATTTCCCATGTTCTAGGAGACTGGCATAGCCTAGCTGAGTTCTGTGTTCAGGGTCTCACGTGGCTGATATCCAGGTGTGGGCTGGGTTGCTATGTCATCCAAGGCTGAGGGTCCTCTTCCAAGCTTATTCAGGTTAAGGGTGGGATTCAGTTTCTTGTGGTGGCAGGACTAGAGTCCACTATAATAGTGGCTGTTGACTAGGGGTCACACACTTTGCCACGTAGTCCCCTTTATCTTTAAACAAGCAGTGGAAAACTTCTCGTGTATAAAGTCTCCTCGTACTTTGAATCTCTAACTTCTCCCTCTGCCACCAGCTGTAAAGAACTCTCTGCTTTCTAAAACTCCATGTGATTAAGTCAGGATGACTCAATCTCTCTATTTTAAAGTCAGTTGGTTTGGAACCTTAATTATATCAACACAATCCCTTCAGCACAGTACCTAGTGTTTGGATGACTAACTGGAAGAAGGTATATTTCACCAGGTTCTGGGATCTTAGGGGCAACTTCATGATTCTGCCTACAGATGGGAACTGCTGTTTGAGGACCATTACTCTCTTCTGATTCTGGAACATTTAACCTCTGCCTGAATGCTCTGATTAGCTGTCATGAATCAAGACTCCTGTTTGTCTTTGAGACCTCTTCCTCCTGTCTTTTCCTTTGAGGAGTTGACCTGTGGTATAGCAGATCTGTCTCTCTTGACTCTGAGGCCAAACCCTGTTATGCAAAAAAATCATAGTGTGGATCATGTGATTCTGTGGCAGCGTATGAAATGAATAATGGGAGTCCTGTTTCTGCCTACATGATTATCATGAGGCTTAAGTAAGAAAATAATTTTATAGTTGATAGGGCTCTCCAAATCTGAGAAGTTACCTGAATCCAGAACTTTCACAAACTTTGTGATCATATGATTGGCAGTCCAACATTTTTTATTGTATTTTATTCAACTCTGTCATTTACAAAGTCAAGTTCATAGGTAGTAAAAATTTGTCTTTAAGCCCTCTTAAGCATGTTTTTCTATACTTTAATGTTCAATTATGCTAATGATCAGCTTAGCTAATCCTTAGAACATTCTTTGACCTTAGGCATGATATTTCTGGTGTTATTAAGAATGTCTGGAATTAGTAATGATAGCAGAAAACTACCATTTTAAACAAATGTTTATGATAATTCCATTAATCATAAGTGATGTCATTGAAATATGTATCTGACTTAAGTGATCTACTCTTCTATTTTAATCAAAAGAGCAGTTAGAATCAGGTAAAGATTCAATGGGTGTTCCAAGGAGAAAGAGTGCCCAGATAACACATAGCACCCAGATGATGGTTAGCTTCCCTGGTATTGAGGCCCAGTAAAAACATTTTTTGCCTTAAAATAGTATTTTTTGTTCATTGATTCTAACTAAGCTCTTGCATTCTAAAACACTATGTTATTATTCTTTATTAAAATTCAATTTTGTATCAGGAATTAATTATCAAAAATATAAGGATTAAACCTAAGGACTTGGGCCCTTATTTTATCTATCTGCAAAAAAAAGCATTGTAAGTGGGTCTTAATTCATAGGAAAATCATTAAGTACAATAGAATTAAGCAGTATAATCTGCAAGATACTCAGTACGCCATTGCCTATAAATGATACAGCATATCCCATACAGCTTTTGCTTGATGTCTTCTTGATAAATCATTTAATATGGTTGTTTCTCATTCTCATTCTCAGGAGATGCTGAATTTCATTCAGAGAAAACATGCAACACCATATTATAATTAAAATTTTCCTCACTTGAGAATTAAAGCAGGTGTAGCCATTAGTCTAAGATGGATACCTGGAGAAAAATTTTAATTGGTTTTCACTATTGTCTGGTGACATTTTGTTTGTTTCCAAATTTTGGACACCTTAATGCATAATCAAAACCTAGAAAATAGCCCCTTTAATATTTCAAAATGTTCATAAAATTTAAATGCTAACTAGTATTATTACTGTGTGATTTTTATTTTATATCCTAAATTGGAAACCAAATCCACTCTTTTCTTAGCAAGAATGCCTTCTGAGTTTTAAATGTGACTTGGTACTATCTTGGGGAAAGGTAAATGTTCAGTAAAGGTCACACACACTCTTCAGCCACATGATTTCCCAAACTGTTGAACTCACATCACAGTTGATGAATTTGGCTTTTCAACTTCCACTAGCATGGCCTGAAAGAGAAGAAAAGAGGCTTGGAAATGGACATTCAGTTATATTAACCTGTGTTGTATTCATCCTTGGAATACAATCCAAAATTATAAAGCATACATGAAAAATATATTGAAAAATGTCAACTGTATATTTGGCACAATAACCCAGATATTTAATTCCCAGCTACCCGGCCTCATTAAAGAAACGCATACCCCTCCCCCAGCTGCTGGTCTTCTGCCACTCTTTCCCCTCCGATACTTTACCAGGAAGTCTACGCTTCATTGGCACGTCTCTAGCGAGTGAGTAGCAGCCTCTTCCATTCTCTTTCTCAGCATCCTTTTTATTTTACTTTTTTATCTTCCCCACCATCTTGCTTGGAGGCAAGTGGACAAGGAAGAGTGAACCCTCCTTTCAAAGGGGTCAATAATCTGCTTTACTAGTTTGTCACAATGTCATCACCACCTAGCCTATGTAGGACACAAGGCAGGCATTCAGAAGTATTTGTTGAATAAACACATGGACTAAGTACTACTAAAGTCTAGATATGAAAAATAGGTGGTAAGAAAGTGGAGGATTCTTCCTTTTTTGAATTATAAGGGGGGAAAATGAAAAAATGACTGCCCCCCAAAATACATAATTAGTCAGTCATTTGCTTTCAGTCAAAATTGAGTTTGCATGTGACTTGATCTTACAGAGGTGCAAACCCTAGTAAAAATAGTCAGTAACAGCAAAGAGGCTGCTAAAACAAAGCTACCCCACTGATATTTAGACGCCAATCCCAATCAGTTCAAAAGTTTATAAGGCATATCGATATGCAGACCAGTCTAAATCAATTCAAAAGTTTATAAGAAAAATGTATATTAAACACTGGTGATGAAACTTGGTGTGTTTAGGACGTTGGGGAGAAATGATTCTCTTTAGGTAAGATGGATACAACAGTGAGCTGATACATCAACTTATAAAGAAAGATTAAAAGACAGTGTGGTTATATGGTTTCTTATACCAATAACCTTTATATTATTGCCCCATTCACTTGTCCTTAAATCTCAGACTCCTTTTTCTAGTAACAAAATTACCTAAAATAAGCACCCCAAAATAGCCTGAGGATTATGTTGTATATCATGGGCCCTCTGCTTCCCTTAAATAATTACTTTACTAAGACCTCTCCTCAATGCAAAAACCCTGAAGCCAGCTACAATCTAATCAATGGGTTTGTAATAACTTTTAGAAATGTAAGTGTAATAAATATAAAGAGGCCTGGTTTATGTTTTATTTCCCAGATGCAGAGTCTTTGGCACAATTCTGCATCCCTCCAGTGGCAAACATTGCTTCCTCCTTTCCTAGGTTATTTGAAAATTGCAGAAATCTCCCTCTCATCACAGATGGTGAAGAGAGGACCGATTCTGTTCTGTGATGTGTACAACAGCAGATGCTTGTATGTCACTCCGTATTGCGGGGACGCAGGGTAGCTTGCTGGATTAGCAGTCCCTGGAGGTAGCAAGCCCCATGGGGATTTTCTTCCTCGTCCGCTTGCCTCCCGGGAGGAGGAGACTCAGTGACAGTGGACAAGCCAATGCTCCTCCTTGTGACTGTCCTGATGACTCTGCTCTCCACGCATCTCTTTCTGCCCAATCTCATGTACAGGAGATGGTCTACTCTCCACCTGTTTCAATCCCACCCACACTACAGCATCTTTCTGCTATTTAACATGCAACTGCTAATTAACTACGAATTACCTGGCTATTTTTCAAGTATTTATCTGTCTTATCTTTTCAATTAGGCCTTAAGCTCATTGGAAATAAAGAACTGCTGTGTCTATATGTTATGTAAATTTGTAGCATGAAATAAAGACCAGAATACCTCATTTCTTCAGCAAATATTCAATGAATACCTACTATGCGCCAGACATTTTTCTTTAAAAAAATATTTTTACAGGTTTCAGAGAGCAAGGGAGAAGGAGAGAGAGGTAGAAGCATCAATGATGAGGTAATTATTGATCGGTTTCCTCCTGTGTACCCCCGACTGGGGATCAAGCTAGGAACCCGGCATATGCTCTGACCGGGAATCAAACTGTGACCTCCTGGTTCATAGGTCGATGCTCAACCACTGGGCCAGGCCTAGATATGTTTCTTGGTACTTTCAACAAAGTCCTGGAGCTCATGCCACAACATTTCAGAGGAGAGGAGATAGAGCATAATTTAAACAAAACCAAACCACAACATTATCAGATAGTGATAAAGCCTCTACAGGGAATTAACAACGGTTGGTGTGATAGTCTTGCCTAGAAATTTAGTCTAGACTGAGTGGTCAGAGGATAAGGTAGCATTTATACTGTCTGAATGAGAAGAAGAAGCCTGCTAACCATGTGACTAGCAGAGGGGAGAATATTCTAGGCAAAGTACAGAGCCTAAAGTAGCAGCAAAGCCAAGGCCAGTGTGACTGGAGAGAAGTGCATGGGGAGAGAATTAGAAGTCCATATTCCAGAGTGAGGTGGTATAGACCATGCTGGGTGTGGTAATCCAAAGTATGGAGTTTGACTTTTATTGTAAGTAATAAGGGAAGTCTTTTCATTTTACTCACAAGAAGTGATGGGATCTGATTTATTGTTTCGAAAAGATCACTTTGGTTGCTATGTGAAAAATTATATTAGCAGAGAGGAGTGTCAAAAAGAGGAAGCTATTGCATAGTTGCATCAAGAGGAGGAGATTATTGACTAGGTAGAAGAGGGTAAAGGGGGGATAGCTAAATGGTGATGGAAGGAGTTGACTTTGGGTGGTGAACACACAATACAATATGCAGATGATGTATTATTATAGATTGTACATTACAAACCTACATAATTTTATTAAGCAATGTCACCCCAATAAATTCAATAAAAATTTTAAAAATTTTAGAGAGAGAGAGAGAGAGAGAGAGAGGGAGAGAGAGAGAAAGAGAGAGAGAAATTGTTGTTGAGATTTTGAACAGCAAATTGGTAAAGACCCTGATAGAATATATGTGCTCTGGTAGACCTACACCCCAAAGTGCCAGGAGAACCCCTGTAGATGGTGAGCTGATGCTGCCCAGGGAATGCTGGAAATAATGTTAGGTCTAAAACTGGATGGATATGCTTTTGCTATGGGGAAACATCAGATCCAAAAGCCCAGTAGGGGATTAATGAGACGCTGTTATGACTGGAGGATGAACTTACAGTGGTAATGGTGGAGGAAGACTGTGTCTTATACTCCTGTGGAAAAAGGAAGTCTTTGAATCTGGCCCTGGACATCTGAGAGCAACTTATATTTTTAAGGAAAAATAAAATAGATGACATGCAAACAACCAATATAATTTTATAGTAGAGTCCTTTGTTAAAATAAAACTTTCCTGAATCAAGGGGATTTAACACCTTACATTGCATGATTTATATTTACATTGTGGTTTTTACTATAAAGATGTTTCTGTATACATTTAAAATTTCTGTTAATTTAGAACAGGTAAAGGGTTGGCAAACGTTCCCTGTAAAGGGCCAGTTGTAAATATTTTGGCTTTGTGGGCTATATGGTCTCTATCACAGCTACTCAACTCTTTATAACATCCAAATAGCCATAGATGATACATTTTACTGTGTTAAGATAATATTTTATTTTTTTAAAAGGTGGTAGTCAGTATTTAGCCATGGTTTTCTAAACTCTGCAGTAGGTAGGGCTGTGATTAGATTCCATTATAATTCAGTGTAATAGGCCATAAAAAGAGGAATAGATGCTTTTCACTGGAAAAATTATATTTGGTTTTTGTTATTAACAGATAATATTGTAATACTCCCTTTTAGCTAAATTTTATAAATGTTTTCACTCAATTTTTGAGCCCTGATTTATAAAATCTATTTCGGCTTTTTGGACATTTTTATTTCTCCCACGCTTAGTTCTTTAAGGTAGTCTTCAAACTTGATCTTATTGAGCAATTACCGGATATGGAAAATTTATAGTTCTATGGTCCTTTGAAAGAACCCATGTCCTCAGGTATTTCATTAACTTTAGTCTAAATTATACACTTTATTTTTACATAAGGGTATTCTCTAGATATTGATTTAAATTTAATACATATGTGTTAAATTGAATTGACTAAGATATCTGGTGACTACATAGCAACATATACCCTAAATCTATATTTCTCTGGTTATTCTTTATGTAAATACACATAAGAATCACTCCAAAGAGAAAGCACTGTTTAGTTAGTGGTGGTGATAGTGGTTTTTGTTTATTTGTTTGGTGTTTTTCTGTACTTTGGTCTATTTTGTGGTAAACCAATTCTAAGTGTTTTTTTTTTTCTTCAACCTACATCCTTTCTGACCTCTTGGCCAATTATAAGCTTATTAGTAGGATGTTTGGAAAGCATCAGTGTGATGCCACTGACATGTCATAGTTGGGAAGCAAAGGTGTTAGCCGTAAGTCAAATTAACGTATCTGCAGCACATGTCTTTTAATTAGTTTTCATCTCCAGGGGGTGAGTACAGAGTAATTTAGAAACCTTACTTGTTATCTTAATTGACAATTATATGCAGAGAGAAGTACAAAAATTGATGAAAACAGTTGCAATTTAAGGAGTGTATATTACATAGTATCTTTTTGCCACATATAATTCAGTTGCTTAGTGAAATTGCTTTTGAATTTGATATTGAGTACCTTTTTCTTAGTGCCAGTGAAGTTTCTTAAAGGATGAAAATCAAACCAACTTTTTAATTGTGATATGTTTGTTCAGCTATGGCCACCTTTCCGATAAGTGGTGGGAGGGGAAGTAGTTTCAGTGTCTTCTAGTAATTTCTAAGAGAAACAAGGCACATAAGCATGAGAGATCCCATTTTATGTGGTGGAAAGAGAATTGGAGTGGGATAGTCCATTTGAGTTCTAATTTAAACTGTGGCCCTTAAGTAGTTGCGTTAATTAAATCAATGGGCTGTATGAGTTTGAGTGTGTCACGAAGCCTCACTTTGCTATTGTGATAGTGTGATATAATAAGTTTATATTTTGGTCTTCATCTATGGTGCATCAGGAACCTATGGTGCCTCCAAGGGTTTTAGGAATTCCCTAAGCTATAAGAGCCATAAGGGTGTCTTCTGTTATTCATATCAAGCCTTTTCAACCACATGGGAGTCTGTGTTAATAAGATGATTTTTGGAATGGCTCTGGATAGCCTCTGGATAGGGGCTGGTTGCCAGCTGAACTACCCAAGTCTATTGAAGGCTAGAACTTCTAGCCCTACACTGACCTCCAGGGCATAGAGAAGAGTTAGAGGTTGAATTAATCACCAGTGGCCAATAGTTTAATTAATCATGCCTATGTAGTGAAGCTTCATAAATACTGAAAAGGAGAGGGTGCAAGAGCTTCCAAGTTGTTGAACACATAGAGGTCCTGGGAGGGCAATGCACCTGTGATTTCAGAGGCTCACGGGGAGACCGAAAGAGGCCTCAACCCTGTGGCAGTATCCAGGTCCTTTACTGAAACAGAAAGACTCAGTAAAACACAGAGGTTTGATCAAAGTGAAAGTACACACAGATAAGGGAGTGCAGGCAGACTCCAGAGCGAGTTGCCTAACAGAGCCTGGGGCCTAGGCTTAAGTTTTGGGCTAGAGAGGAAGAACTCAGAAAAGGGTGAATTTTGGGTGGTCCTGGGTGGGGTTGAGGAGGGGTAGGTGAAGCACTTTCTTCACAACAAGAGGAGGGAATTTTGTCTTCATTTGGTCCTCTTGGGAAGTGTCATGGCATTGGTGCATGTTGGGTACTGGTCTATCTGCAATGCTAATCTACTCTCTAATAAAAGAGTAATATGGAAATTAACCATCTCTCTGAGATGCCTAAGCCACACCCACCAGCCAAGCCATGCCCACCAGCCAATTAGAGCAGATGTATGCAAATTAACCTAGCCAAGATAGAGGCCTACAGCCACAGAGCGAGCAGCGAGTGCTGCGGACCTGGGAACCAGGGGGCGTGGCGAGCCAGACCCATCCGGGAATCCCAGCCGCTGCCTTGTCCGAGGCCCGGCTGGGGCAACGGCTGCTGATGAGGGGGTGCAAGCCATCAGGGACCCTGCAGGCAGCGCCCAGCAGGGCCTGCTTGCCCATCCCTGTGGTGTGGAGCAGACAGGCCCGGCAGAGAGCAGAGAACCACATGGAGTGGGTCCAAGCCATCAGTAGCACATCTCCTGAGGGCTCCCGAATTGGATAGAGAGCAGGTCCAGGTGAGGGACCTCCCCGCTTGCTCTCACCTCCTCCACCCCCACCCTCCCGCCACTGAGCCATGCACAAATTTTGTGCACTGGGTTCCTAGTCTATATAATAAAAACCCAGTAGTCATAATGCTGTAATGACCAAAGACCTGTCACCAGGAGGTACTTTGATGGGTCCTGCAGTGCTGGCGGGACTTGACGCTGGGTCCTGTGGTGCGCCAGGTCTGGGTCTTGCGTGATTTTGTGTACTGGGCCTCTAGTAGTATCATAATGGCATTACAATTAGTTATAGGTCATTCTTCAGTCACGGTTCCTGGCCTGACTGGACAGAACTAGTTTTTGTTTGTCTCTGCAGTTTCTTATAAGACTGTTCCCTCTTGCAGGTCTCTTTCCATGTAGAGGGAAGGGAGGAGGGCCCTCTACCTTAATCTGCCTATCTTGACTCACTCTGAGAGGGCATGGAAGACCACGCACCTTCACATATACTTTGCCCTTTATACAGGAATACCTCAGGGATACTGCAGTTCTTTTCCAGACCAATGCAATAAAGCAATCTAAACTAATAAAAGCGGAATAGTAAAATTAACCGTCCCTTCGGGACGCCTACAGCCAATCAGAGTGGCTGCATGCAAATTAGCGCAGCCAAGATGGCGGAGGCCCACTGCAAACTGGTCCTGTCTGAGGAGCAGGGTGGGAGGAGCAAGCAGGCCCCCATGCTGCGGCCTGGAAATAAACAAATCGAGGGGGGTACGCACAGGCAGAAGCTTAGCCTCGGTGGCCCGAGGTCGGTTCCAGGCCATGGTGGCAGCCGCAGGTTCGGGGAGCAGGCTGGCTGACCAGCCCCCGCCCCTGTGGCTGAGGCCTGGGAAGAGACCGTTGGCAGGAGAAGTACTTAGCGCCCTGCATGCGCGGCTCCTGGGTCTGATCAGCCCGGGCGCTGGTACTAAAAACGGCCATCTGGTGCCCAGAGGGGCGTGTCCCGTCCACAGGGCGCTAAGTCCGGGCTGGGGCAGGCACTTAGCGCCCTGCATGCGCGGCTCCTGGGTCTGATCAGCCCGGGCGGCTGGTGCTAAAAGCGCTTTCTGGTGCCCAGAGAGGCGTGTCCCATCGGCCAGCACAGGGTGTTAAGCAAACTATCGGAGAGAAAGCAATGGGGACCCTCAGGCAGCACCCAGCAGGGCCTGCTTGGAGGTCACCGCGCAGACAAGTGGGGGCTGCAGGTAGCACACAGCAGGGCCTACTGGGTGATGGGAGAACAGGGAAGCAGGGTGACCAGAGAGCCGGTAATCCGACTGCAGGCAGCACCCAGCAAGGGCTGCTGCACCACCATGGGGGAGAAGGAATCTCTGGGAGGTCACTGTGGTGACTCCCTAGCAGACAAGCATGCTGCAGGCAGCACACAGCAGGGCCTGCTGAGCTGTGGCTGTGGCAATTGGGGAGCAGGCAAGCTCTCCCTTCACTCTCCCTTCACTCTCCCTTCACTCTCCCTCAACGGGCCCCAGGAATCGAACCCTGGCCCTGCTACATCCAGGCCTGATGCTCTAGCCCCCTAAGCCAAACCAGCCGGGAAGCCGTTCTTTCTGATGGGTAGTAAGAGTGTGGAGCCCCGGCAGGTGCCGTGCCGCTCAGTGGTTGAGCATCGACCTAGGAACCAGGTGGTCACGGTTCAACTCCGGGTCGGGGCCCAGGTGAGAGGCTCCGTCCCCAGTGTGGAGCGCGTAGGAGGCAGCCGGTGGATGATTCTGTCTCATCATGGATGTTTCGATCTCTCTCTCCCTCTCCCTTCCTCTCTGAAATCAATAAAAACATAAAAATTAGCCCTAGCTGGTTTGGCTCACTGGATAGAGTGTCCACCTGTGGACTCAAAGGTCCCAGGTTGGATTCCGGCCAAGGGCATGGACCTTGGTTGCAGGCACCTCCCCGGTTGGTGCAGGAGGCAGCTGATCAAGCTCTCTGTCCCTCTCCCTTCCTCTCTGTAAAAAAATCAATAAAATATTTAAAACAAAAAAAACCAAAGCATAAAAAAAAAAACAAAAAAAAACCCACACAAACAAGTAAAAAGAAAAAGTCTGGAATTAGTCGTGGTGGGGCCGCCACTTTGCAACAACAACAAAAAAGGCCAATCTTATGAAATGTACATTTTATAAGGGTGACCTTCTGGCATGTGAATTATATCCAAATTTGTATGTGTGTGTGCGTGCTTTTATTTATTTTCAAATCTTTATTGTTGAAAGTATTACATATGTCCTCTTTTTTCCTCCAAGGACCCCCTCCAACCCCTCA